>BLKR01010721.1:0-47719 GCA_011170035.1 Teleogryllus occipitalis | reverse complement strand
AAATGCTGAGATGGCCCCTTGTTTTGCTTCTGGACATAATTGTAACTTCATTTTCTGTGCACGTCTTCTAGAATTCAGTGGGAAATACAATTATTCAAATTATCGTTTCCATGTTGTCGCGGCAGGAAGTAATTAGAGCCAAAATTTATTGCTTATTTATCTTTGAAAATAGATTTTATTACATGGGAGTTTTTTTGTTGTTTTTTTTCTCCCTTGCAAAATTCAAAATTTATTGCTTATTTACCCTTGAAAATAGATTTTTTACATGGGAGTTTTTTTGTTTGTTTTTTCTCCCTTTCAAAATTCAAAATTTATTGCTTGTTTATCCTTGAAAATAGATTTTATTACATGGGAGTTTTTTTTTTCCCTTTCAAAAATTCAAAATTTAAGTAGTATATGACTTAGTGTAGGGATCACAGAATTTTGAAAATGTGCACACAATTCACTTTTCCCCATAGCACGTCATACGCAGTTTTTAACTGTTTTTTTGACGTAAAATAAATAAAAATAAATAAATAAATAAATAGAAAGGTGTCTTCGTTGTGAGTGTGGATTAACTGTAAATATATGTGTAAATAAATTGGTAAGTTTAGGCTGCAATGTGCAAGTTTTCAACTTTAACACATGTTTAACTTTAAACTTCATTTCCCGTTTGATTTTAGATAGATAGATTTATTAAAGTTCGTTTTGAGCTAATGCTCGGTGGCAAACATTATTACAACTAGATATACGACAATTACAAAACTATTACGAATATTTACAAATATAATTACAATTAGAATTAGAGATTAATATCCTAGTTATAATTAATTTTGAGTTATCTATATGTTGACTTATAGCTTTTCTAACACTTCACTCCACTTCACTTCACTTCATTTCACTGCGCTGCACTACACTACACTCCTCTCCCCTTCCGTGCCCCCACCACACTTCACTTCACTTCACTGTATAAGAGACATGACCATACTATTAATAATACTAACGATTATAATAATGAAACTAATAATAATAATAATAATAATAATAATAATAATAATAATAATAATAATAATAATAATAATAATGATAATGATAAAAGTCCCAGTATTATTAATGATGACCTACATAGAATTAAGTATATTTTTAAATTTCACTACATTAGAAGGAAGAGTCTCTAGTGCTTTTGCAGGTAGTTTGTTCCAATCTACTATAGTACGATTCACAGAGGAGACCTTGCCTACATCAGTTCTTTGCTTTCTACATCGTATTTTCCAGGGATGGTCTCCTCTACTTTTATAATCAGGTTTCTGTAATCTTTTACTGAGGTCTGCCCATGCTGAGTCCCCTTTGTATGTCTTGTACATTACGCATAAACGCGCCCGTTCCCGTCTCTTAGATAAGGGTTCCCATTCATCTCGTCCATCAACGTGTCCATGATTTACAAACTTTCCGGCCCGTTTTTGAATTTTATCTAACGCCTCGATTTGCCCTTTTCTGTACGGGTCCCAGCAGGCCGCTCCGTACTCTAAAATATGACGAACAAGTGAAGTATATGCCAAGGATCGGGCATTCAAACTACTGTTTTTTAGAATGCGCATTACAAAGTGCAGCGCCCTCCATGATTTCTTGACCGTATTGTTAATATGATCCGACCAGCCCATGTCGCTACGCAGGACCAAACCCAAGTACTTACAGTTTTTTACACGCGGTATATCGTTAGTTCCTAACTTGTAATTCGAGTGTACATTCGAACGAGATTTGGTAAAACAAATGAATTTACTCTTTTCCGGATTTAATTCCATCTTATTTCTGCACGCCCAGTTCCATAAACAGTTAAGATCGTTCTGTAAAACATTTTCATCCGAAGACGCGCCAATACTCCTATATATTATGCAATCATCGGCGAAAAGTCTAACTTTTGATTTTATTCCAGTTGCAATATCATTAATAAACGCTAAGAATAGCAATGGCCCTAACACACTCCCCTGGGGCATCCCAGAGGTTATTTTCGAAATGTTTCCCTGATAACTCAAGCAATAATTAAGTTAAATAAATGAAATTTTGCACACAGATGGACCTCTATTATATATATATATATATATATATATATATATATATATATATATATAATATCTGATCAATAATATATAAATATATAATATATAAATTAATATAAAAAGATAATTATAAAAGATTAATATAAAAATATCAATAATATATAAATATATAATATCTGCTACAATATTTGCTCTGTCATCGTTAATTTGTTTTTAAAAAATATAATAAAATACAAGATTTTTTGCAAAAAAATTGTAAATGGAAATAGTTAACAAAATATATGTTCTCTTTACAGAAGTTAAAAATTCTAGTACACGTTGTAGGTCTGAGACTTACCAACAATTAAATGTAAAGATAAAGTTGTAATTCAACAATTGAAGAGTGTTATCAGATTAACCCTTTCTAGAGGCAAAGTGTACAATATAATGTTTAACATTTTTTCTATAATTCTTTCAGTAATTTCTAATAAACAATGGCGCATTCCAAAGAACAATTAATCAACATTATACACAAAAAATATTGTTTGAAAAAAAAATTATAGATTCCAAGATAAAAAATGTTGAATTTCATTGAAAATACAGCAGGCAAAGGTGTACAAGTCAGCTCACTATTAAGCAAGCAAATATTTCAAGAACGATTAACTTAATGTTGCACAATTATTTAGCAAGTTAATTGTTCTAGATAGTTTTAACTGTTCTAGTGGTGCGTAATAAACTAGCAGTTCAATATCTCCAAGTGCTGGCGAAGTCGTTTTCGTTGTAACCAGTCAGTTTGTTGCAATCAGTTGAGTCAGCTCAAGAAAACTATCTTCCTACACATATCGCCCACGTGACACTTCACTGTTTTCAAGGTTTGGCTTTAGTTTGCGAGTGCGAAGGCCACGGGTGAGGAAGTTATTGTTTCCACTTTTGAATTAATTGCAAAACAAGGTACCTATAAGAAGTATCCAGGATCACAGAAAAGATTTATATATTTATTTATTTTACGTCAAAAAAAGTTAAAACTGCGTATGACGTGCTATGGGAAAAGTGAATTGTGTGCACATTTTCAAACTTCTGTGATCCCTACACTAAGTCATATACTACTTAAATTTTGGAAAAAAAAACTTCCATGTAATAAAATCTATTTTCAAGGATAAATAAGCAATAAATTTTCGCTCTTATCCATGTTGTCCTTCGGAATAATACTTCCTGCCGCGACAACATGGAAACCATAATATGAATAATTGTATTTCCCACTGAATTCTAGAAGACGTGCACAGATAATGAAGTTACATTTATGTCCAGAAGCAAAACAAGGGGCCATCTCAGCATTTGCTCAATGGATCAGGGAAACTGGACGAAAAACCTGATAGAGATGGGGTCATTGACCCGGAGGCTGTAGTACAATAGTTGTTACAGGTTGTTTATACACATTTATACAGTCCAAATGGTAAATAATGCATTATGTATCATTGTTAAAATTAATGTTGCTTTCCTTGTGATGCTCAGTATAGTCTCTAATTGTATAGAAACAGTTATGCAGCAGAAACGATTTCACTTAGGATTAAAACGTTTCTATCGAATTTAATCGTTTAATGTCATCTGGCAAAGTGTTGTAAAATAATGTACATGTATTGTATGTTAATTTTTTGTAATGAGCTGTTGATACCGTCACCTGATGAATATGATTTCTACGTCAAGTGTTATAGTAATAGACATCGGCGTTTTCTGAAAATATATTCCCGCCCTTAAGCAAGTCATTTTTGACAAAAACCACTGATTCGTAAATCAACAGACAAGGTAATGGTAAAATTCTTAGATTAATGAAGAGAGGCTCACATGAATCACGTGGGTGGGATTTGGTTATTATTCGTACAATTCTTTTTTGTAATCTAAAAGTCTGGGAGCTATAAGATGTATTTCCCCAGAATATTATGCCATATCTCAGGCAGGAATGAACATTCGCGAAATATACACAACGAGCAGTATGAAGGCTGACTGAATTTGCAAGAATTCTGAACGCGGATTAATAATAGATGTTCAGAATAATGTGTATTTTGTAGTATTACACAAGAACTGCGACTCACAAAGAAACGCATTTTTCTTCACATCAAAGGGTACCCCCGGATAAAATGGTAAAAAATTCCCTAAACTAAATGACATATGAGTGGTTACATTGTAATTCGAAAAATAATATTTTTGAAAGGTTTCTTAGCTCCAACCCAACATCCACACCCATCTACAACCAAAAATCTGCTTTTTAATTTTATTTTTGACAACTTAACACTTTTTTATCTCTCTGAAAAAATATGATAAATAAGAAAACAATTTAATTAATTACCAGAAAAATATTTTTTGATATTTTCTCAGACTCAAGTTCAAACAAAAATTCTTGTTTTACAGCAAGTTTTATTGTGTCTTACAACCATGGAACAGACTCGAAAAAATGCAAACGTTCTACTTAAAATACAAATTGTTGCGATTTTTTCAGATTTTTCGAGAGCTGGGCTGCAGATAAGAAATAAAAACCATTTTCCCGCCTTTAAATCACTTTGACTTTAAATATACTTGGAAAATGACTAGAACAGTACTGTGCATTTAATTCAATGCTTATTATACATTTGTATACATTGTTGTAGTACCCCGTAATATTTTGATTTTGGAATTTAGTTACAAATTATCATTTTTTAATCTTTCTAATCCTTTGCATAAGTATATCAGGAAAGACGATAATTTTTGGCAAAACACCGACACAAAACCTTGAAAATGTGATACTGGTGGTTAGAAAATTACACCCCATCCTACATAGAAAAGATTTCAGAAGAAAAACAACAAATTTTCAGATTATGATATATATATATATATATATATATATATATATATATATATATATATATATATATATATATAAAGATGATTGCAACACACATTATAAATTATAACGGTGAATAACTCAGAAGCGCCTAGACCTCCTAGGTCTTTTACACCATGTTTGCGTGTCTCATGAGGACACGACACAAGTAAAAAATGAAGATGACACGTTTGCGAAGACGGGTGGGAAAATGATATGTTGTAAAATAATGTACATGTATTGTATGTGACTTTTTTGTAATGAGCTGTTGACACTGTCACTTGATGAATGTGATTTCTACGTTGAGTGTTATAGTAATAGATATCGGCGTTTTCTGAAAATATATTCCCGCCCTTAAGCAAGTCATTTTTGACAAAAACCACTGATTCGTAAATCAACAGACAAGGTAATGGTAAAATTCCTAGCTTAATGAAGAGAGGCTTACAAGAATCACGTGGGTGGGATTTGGTTATTATTCGTACAATTCTTTTTTGTAATCTAAAACTCTGGGAGCTAAAAGATGAATTTCCCCAGAATATTATGCAATATCTTAGGCTCATACACAACGAGCAGTATGAAGGCTGACTGAATTTGCAAGAATTCTGAACGCGTAACATAATGAACTTAATTTTGTGTTCAATTCATTTAAATGGACGTTCCATTTAAGGTTTGACTGAATTGAGAGACCTACAAATTTTGTTATCCGTAACATCAGTCAATGGTATACCGTTCATTTTCAATGGAGTACAGAATTATTTATTTGAAATGGAAAACTGCATTAAAACCGTTTTCTTTTCATTTACTATTAATTTGTTATTTCGAAACCATTTGAAACATTTACGCACAGTTGAAATTTGAAACGTTTTCGCACAGTCCGGATTATACATACTTATTTACACGGACACAAGAATAAATACTTAGGTAAAGTAAAAGAAAACTTCTTCTTTATTCTGAAATATGTACAGATGTGAGAGCGTAGGGTTCCGCTGCCGGAGTCAGTAACTGTTTACATGTCCGGAAGATGCCGCTTCCTACTGTAGCGTCGTGGATACAAACATTTCAACGAGCGACCGCGTGACGTAGGCGAACCGTTTAGGCGTCCACCTGCTTGCCTTTGTTGTAGAGAGAGCGGATGTGACGTTGGGGGAAAAGCCAAGAGGCGGCGTGGAAGGGGGCGGGCTTCCTGCGCCGGCCGCGACGACGCCCCGCTCTTTCGCTTCGAGTCTTCGGGGAGTGCGCATCGGGCCGGGGGCCGGTGGGCGAATGGGTGTTGGGTGCGGGCCGCGAGCGTGGCGGAAAGGGCCGGCAATGTGTTTGCCGTAAGGACAGGGAGACTCAAGGACGAGTCCGTAAGTAGGATGCGGCGCTTCACGCCATCGAATGTAAGTGAGATTCGAGCGTAGTGGTGTGGTAGCCGCAGCGACAGATTACTCCGAGTAGTGGGATCTTTTTAAGTTTATTTAATTGTGTAAATAAGGTTGTTTCGGTGGTGGAACTTAGTAAATAAACCAGCGTCTGTGTATTATTGCAACCGCATGATGCCACCAGTTACCAACGCTTCAGCCACCAACGTTTCAGGCGCTTCCTCTAGGAGTAAGGTGACAAGTGCCTAGGACACGGCGTCTACCGGACAGCCAAGTACTAGACTACAAAAGCCTTATGTTTTTTAAACTATGGCCCAGGAATTAAAAATGTAAAAAAATCACAAGTGTTCTGAGATGAAGTTTTAGGATTTTTTCGTACGTGGGCCGGGGTTCTAAGACACAGAAAAACAGTTCTGGCAAATCCGGGTTCAACCTGTTCCCCTTCATTTCCCCACATGTCTCCACTTATCATTCACCTATGACTGAATTATTTTCTCATAAACTGCCAAAAGCTATCGTCTTTTCTTAGCGTATGATATACTTACGCAAAAGATTAGAAATATTTTACAAAAATTATAATTTGTAACTAAATTCCAAAATTAGAATATTACTGGGTAGTACAACAATGTATACAAATTAGCACTAAACTAATGATAAGCACTAAAATAAATGCACAGGACTGTTGCAGTCATTTTCAAAGTATATTTAAAGTCAAGGTGATTTAAACGCGGGGAAATGGTTTTTATTATTTTAACTGCAGCCCAGCGGTTGAAAAATCTGAAAAAAAATCCACAATTTGTATTTTAAGAGGAACGTTTGAGATTTTTTGAGCCTGTTCCATTTGTCCGAGACACAATAAAAAATATTTTTTGTTATTTTTTAAAATATGGTTTTGTATTTGAATTGGGGTCTAAGAAAATATAAAAAAATATTTTTCTGATAGTATAAATTGTTTTCTTATTTATCATATTTTTCAATCAGATAAAATAGCGTTAAGCTGACGAAAAAATAAAATTAAAAAACACGTTTTTGGCTGTAGAGGGTTGGGGATGGTGAGCCGTCAAACTTTTGAAGCAAAATCGGGGATGTAATTTATAATTATTATTTTCTCGTAATTAATTCATCAAAATCAATGGCAGAAGAACAATAACATTTTAAAAAATCTTAGGATTAACCTACTACAAACTACGTTGTCTAAAGTCAAATCAACTGGAACGTCCGTTGTAAACATGTGAAAAATAGTCGTTTAAAAACACGATCGACAAACTGAATAAGATCAAAGGATAGGCAACAACTCATGCACAAGAGAAATAAAGTCAACGGCAACATTGTAATAGAATGAAAGAGTGCTCTTCTCCAGGACCGTTCTGAAATCTAGTGAATTACCACACTTTACGTATGTCATATACATACCTGTACATCGTTGAGACGGGATAATTTCCAACATCGTAACTGACACGTATGCGACCATTAAAAAGTTCTACGGCTAAATGTTCAGTTTGGCCATCATAAAGCAAAACACCATTTTCTTGTTCAGTAGCAAATAAAATTGTAACATTTGCCTCCGGTTTTGTTCTTAGCGGTTCCAATTCCACAAATGAGTTGTTGTGAACAAAACTTAGACTAGTAAGATATTCACAACGTTTTCCTGTAATAAGAACATTAATTTCAACTGTTACATGCATACTTGTCGAATAAATAAAGAAATATTGCACTATTAATAATATATGTAAAAATAAATTTGCAATCCGAGATGATTTACACTGAGTTCACACATTCCATTCCTGAATTTTCCTATTGGAAGAAAGTACTCGTAATTTTTTCAGAGTGGACTATTGCCTAAGCATTATTTTTGGATTCTTTTCTCGGATTATTCTCTGAGGTTTTCTCAGTGTAGATAAGGGGTTCCCAAAGGGGTCGGTGTAGATCCTCTGGGAGTCGATGAATTTTTTAAAGGGATCAATGATAATCAAGGGGTCGATTGGGGGGTCAATAGCCGAATATGAACCGGTGAATGATAGATACAATGAAGATCCCATTGATTTCAAAAAAAATATTACATGAACTTGATAATTCATTTCTTTCTGTATGATTTTGACACTTTATATAAATTACAAATTCGCTTCTCTTCTTTCGTATACTTTATTCATATGTAGGATCAGAACGTAGCTAGGCTGGTGCAACCGGTACGCCGCACCGGTCTCCCAAAGTAAGGGAACCTTAATACAATACGAACCACCACGAACGATTACCGGCTAACAAAAAAAACAAACAAATTGTATTCCATGCATATTTTCTCCATTGCACAATCCATATTAATACTATATACCTATTACATTTAAAACTCTTAATTTCACGTTCATTGCAGACAGTGGACCCATTTCGACTTTTTGCACTGGGGCATCCCTGAACAGCTTTAGGATGTTTTGAAAACTGAAAAAATACAATTATGTTTATACTTAGTATACAGAAAGTTATGTAATGCTGCGAAAAATCGAATCGATCGGGGTTTCAACGGGAATACACGTTTTGGGGTCCCCTGACACCCAAATAGATTTTTTTCAAAACGTCCGTCCGCCCGTCCGTCTGTAAACACCACTAGCGCCAAATCCATGCGTACGATCTTTTCCTAATCAAAGACCCCTATCCATCTGGCACTAGTTGAAACTTTGAAAATTTGAAAAACATTCTGTAAAATTTGGGGGTACTTTACATAAAGCCCCCTGGACAGTTTCAAAATTTTCTCAAAAACGGCTCCAAATTTTTACTTTAAATTTCTTGTAAGAATAGAGTAAAATAAACTAATGAAGGTGGCGTAGGTCCAATTTTCACTCTTAACTTTGAATTCTCGAAAATTTCTAGAGTTTATTAAGAATTATTTCCGGCGTATTCCTACAACTACAAAATAGATATTTCTCTTTCAAATGAAATTTGTTGTTCATAATCAGGCCTTGTACATTTTTTAAAACTTTTCGAGCAACATTGCATGAAATACGTACAATTTAAAACAATTATAAAAAAAACAATCTCAAAAAGGGCTCTAACTTTTTCTTTAAACTTTTGTTAGATAGTGTCAATGCACTCTATAAGATGATAAACGCCATATTATTCTAGTCTTTTGTTTTGTGTTTAAAAATATAAAAATGTATTTATTTGACTTGACTCACGTCGTTAATATTTACATTAACGACAATTTGTTCGCATGATTGTATTTATGAGTACACGTGCTTTAAATAATGTCATATAAAGTTTCTCGAAAACTCAATAGTTTTCTGTGAAAATGAGCTCAAATTTCCGCATTTTCAGAAACGCTCAAATGCCATTTTCTCCGAAATGGCTCCATATATTTTCTTCAAACTTTTCAAACGGGAAGTACTAATACTACTAAACGGTAAGTTTAATGTGACGTAAAGTTTATTTTGCAGTATGTATTGATTTTTTCAAATTAAAAAATTACACAAATGTAATTTTTTTAAATATCTCTCACGCCGCTAATATGCAGATTTTCAGCAATTTGTAAACACTGTTGCATTTGCGAGTGAAGTGCGTGAAATGACTTCAAACGAAGTTTTTCGAAACTCAAAATATTTCTGTGAAAAAGAGCCTCAAATTTCTCCTTTACAATAACGCTTATACAGCGTTTTCTTAAAAACAGCTCCAAATATTTTAATAAAAATTGCTATTTACTTTGAGGTTTTAGTCTTCAATATTCTTAAAGTAATATTTCGGTTCTACTATTTTGAAACAGAAAAATGGAGAAATTTAAAAAACAAAACGTACTTTGGGAGGTCATAGATGGCAGCTGGCTATAAGATGAGGCAAGACCGTAAAGCTAGTCCACACCAAGGAAAATAGAAAACCTTACTACGAGAAAGTTGTGCCATTCTGTAGCACTGCCAGCGATCTCGATCAATCTTGAAGCTTGAACAACACCAATTCACGGTCGTATTGTGTCTTTCTGTGGAAGCACAGGCTGTTATATAAATCTAAATGAAAAAGGAAGAAGATTTTAGTCAAGAGTTTTGATTTTTTCACTGATGGTGACAGACTTTGTTCGCTGACGAAGAATCCCATCCTCCTTTTTGAGTATAGCCTCCGATTCTTTTATATCTCTGTGCGTGATATAGCCTTTTCCACACTGGCGATTACACAAGTGCGAAATGTGAAAAAAATACGTTTTTACTTATGTCATTTCACGATACAAAAGAAGTCACAATAGCATTTCGAAAAGACAGTGTGCACAATATAATTTCGAAAAGACAGCGATTAAAACATTTTCATAGCCATCATACCGGATGGTCACATGGAATCAAGTTTACAAAGAAAATATCGTTTCTTGACACGTTAGCTGCTAAAGTAAATTTTAGAGTTAGAATAAAAATGTGAATCACTTTCATTATTCACTTTTTACAATAATTCCTTTTAAATGTGAATTTTCATTGTTTACACCCTTCCCTTTCGCACCCCTCCTTTAGCTAGAATAAATATCTGAACTTCCAGGTTATAGTTATAATTATGTATATTACAAATAATAAAGAGAGGGGTCGATGGAGCCAACAATTTTCTGAACGGGGTCGAGGAACGACAAAGTTTGGCAAACCCTGATGTAAACATTCAGAATAAGAAATCTAATTTTAGAATTTACAGCATGACAAATCGAGAGCACCTACAACTATCGGCCACACATGTACGACAAATTAAATTGCGAAATTAAAAACTAAACGTTACGCATCAATCAGTGAATTATACCATTTTTTGTTCCTGCTTAAGCCATTAACTGAGACCAATAGCACCAAAACGCGACTTCACTTTATGTTTTCCAACAAATCAAGATCAATTTTTTTACTTTTTATGATAAATATTTTTTCTCATTTAAAATTATTATTTTAAGAGTATAGAGGTCATGAACTGCAACCGCTCATAAGTCGTTTGAATTTCGGTACATTGTTTGAATAGCGCGCGACAATATTAAACTACGACCAAAGCAGTTATAGTACCGCTGAACTAGAAGGGAGTGCGCCAGCGAGAAAAGATATTATATATCAGATCCTGAGTAAAAGTTCTGAACGCACTCACGTAGCAGAAATCAACAGCCAATCAGGAATCGCCTTGACGAATTATGACTGCGCGATCAGCACCACAGGGAAAAACGTTCTTTCTACTGTGAACCTTCGGATGGAACGGACCTGTACTGTCTTGCATTACAGTTCGAACGGACATTCTAAGTATTCTTTTTTTCTGCTGTGAACCTTCGGACGGAACGAACTTGTACTGTCTTGCGTTATATTTCGCTTGGACATTCATATTCGTTGGAGACCGCCGTCGAGCTGAGTTACTTCGCGAGGTCGGCGTGCAACTAGTCGACGAGGGACGGTTTTCCATGACGCAAGATCAATTCGACTAATTCGACCTTGGACGCAACGGACCACCGCCGTCTTCTGGAGTGGCAGGAACATGTCATCGTCGCGAGTCAAAAAGATCAGGTTTTAAAACTTTAACAAAATCCCTTTTTAAAAGAACAGTTGAGAGGAGGGTAAATCACGCATAAAAATATATAGAATTCACCTCACGCCCAGACAGAGATAGTCAAACATTTAAATTATTGGTTATTAAGCGTAACTTTTCAGTATTTTTTTCATTGTAATGAGAATTCAGATAGATTGTTCATGCAAAAAGGTGTAAAATTTATTCTTCTAATTCTTTTGTTTAACAACTATATTTGTTCTTCTAATGAATTTTTTCTGCAATTCATGATTTAAATTGTTTGTAATCAAATAGTAAAGAAGTTAATAAGTTGCGTGATAGTAAAACAGCTTATTAAAGGGACATTATTCATTGTACCAGATTATTTAAAATATATATGCAAAGTGTGTTAGTTAGTTAGTGCCTTATTTTACGTGGCGAGACTCGGGCCATCAGGCCCGCTCTTCCGTCTAACCACGCAAATTTCGTTACGCTCCTTTCACCACCTAGCGGAGAAAGGAGGTATTATCTTGGGCGACGAAACAGGCGAATCTCAATTTTGCTCAGAGGCTTCTTTTAGGCTTGAGGATCTTTTACATGCAGTAAATCTACTTACATGGGACAGCCGGCTTTACTTCCCCTCCGAAGGAAGGCGTACGAAGGATTTTTTCGCCCTTAAAAATCCACGGCTTCGATCGGGTTTGAACCCGCAAACTCGGGTACACCAGTCCGGTACGCTGACCGTTATACCACCGAATCCGCAATGTGTATTGTACATGTAAATTTTTCTTTCAGCAGTGTATGTGATTTGATGCTTTTTTTTGGTTTGTGAATTGTATAAAGGTATTTTATTGTGTTTGTGTAAAAGTGGACAATTATATTGGGTCATTCAAAGTAGTTAACAAATAGAAAAGGTATAACTGCAGTTAATTAAAATTTAGGAAATTGCTGAACAATACAGCAAGTAATATATGAAGTTCTAGGTAATGTATAAATTCATATCGAAATTGTGTCTGAAGATTTGGCAGAATATATCCAAACTTTGCTAAAGTTAAAAGTTAACTTGCCTGTGTTTGTTTTTAATAGTCAATAGCAAGATAAAAGACGAACCCACTCCTGTAGGACGATTGTCTGTATTTTATGAGCTGTACATATTTACCTGAGGTTACATATTTGGCGCCCAATTGGTTGGCACGAAATTTTTACAATTTCGCTTGCTTAGCTTAATATCAAAATCCAGAGAATTGTTATCTAATTTTCAGATAGTTTTTGCTAAGAAAAGGTTATGGAGTGTGGCATTACAATAGATAGCATTCTAATTTGTATTGTACATCTGAATTCTGATTACGATTAGCCAAATGGCAGATAAATTTGATAAGGCAAGGAATCTTGAACGAATCTCGTCAAGTAGTGAGGAGGAAGATGTTAACGTGATAGAACAGCCCAGGGATGAAGGTAAAATACAGCTAGGTGAAGAAATTAATTTGCAATCGACACCGAAACCTTCTCCAACGGAATCCGCATCTACTTCAAGAGATGGCATTCCTACAGAGACGGATATTCTGAGAGCGAATGATATGATGACTAGGCTTATGGCACAGTTCATGACCCAAATAGAACACAAATTTGAACTAGCCAATGCTCAATCGATTAGTCTTAATGAACAAATGACTAAGAAATTAGATAAGGAGGCATGCGCAGTTGAACAAAATGAACAAATTACTAAGAAATTAGAAGATCAGGAGGCCCGTGCAATTGAACAAAATCAACAAATCACTAAGAAATTAGAAGATCAGGAGGCCCGTGCAGTTGAACAAAATCAACAAGTCTTAGCTAAATTGGAAGAGCAAAATAAGCAGATTTCAGTAAAGTTAGCGGAGCAGGATGAACGCATATCGGCCCGGTTATCTGAACAAAATGAAAAACTAGCTCAGATTGCAAAAGGTATAGTTGAACGTACGGAAGCATTAGAATTGAAACTTGTTCAATCATCTGATCAATTGAAGGCGGAGGTTAAAGAAGATCTTGATGTCCAAATTCAACAAATTACTACTAAATTTAATTCAAAAACCGATTTAATAGAAACAAAATTAACTCAGATTCAGAATAAAGTAGATAAAACCGCTGAAGAACAAAATAAAAGTATTCAAACTATTTCGAATATTCAGACAGGAATGAGTCAAGATGTGAAGCAAATCAAGTCTCGTGTACAGGAAAATAGCGAGAAAATTCAAATTCTTAGCCAGGCGAAGGAGGAAGTAGAAGCAAGGGTGGCGGATATGAAAGAGAGGCTAGAAAATTTACCATCTACTTCAGTTATGTATCACCCTAGCACTATAAATATTCCCCCAGGTCTAACATTTAGTGCGCTAGGAAAGGAAAATCCTTGCATGTTTATAAAAGCAGTGGAAAATTTCTTTATGCTGTATAACTTTCCTGAAAGCAAGAAGGTTAGAATTATATACCAAATGTTACTGTCTAGTGCAAAATTATGGGCAGATACATTAGACCCACTACCAAATACATTCCAAGAATTTAAAGAGAAGTTCTTCAATCGTTATTGGAATTATGAGACGCAAATTAATTTTCGATTAAATTTGATGTACAGTTCATGGCGAAAGGGAACGGTTAGTATGCAAGACTATGCTACAGAGACGTTAGCAGGTCTTAATCTTTGTACACCACCAATACCAGAGAATGAAATTGTTTGCTTATTGATTAGACATTTCCCAGTAGGCATTCAAAACTTGCTAAAGAGTCAATTGCCTATGACAGCTGCAAAATTAGTATGTCAATTAGGATTATATGATGCATCATATGAAATGACGGAGAAATTTAAATCGAAGTCAACCCCAACTTCGACAGCTGTAGTGGTTACTGCACAAGAAGGTTATAATAGTAGTAATACTAACAAGCAAAAGGGGAAAAGACAAGATTATAGGAGGGACGAAGAAGATAGTTCGTCACAGCCAAGACAGAGTAAGACTTCGGTAGAGTCAGGAAGCCAATTAACTAAAATTTTTAGTTCTAATACAACTAGTACGAAAAATGAAAGATATAATCCGGGACCATCAACTTCTCGTGATTCACGACCACTAATCACAGAATTAAACTAGAAAGGTTTGTCTCGAATGGTCGCCCCGGAACAAACCAAACTTTCGTTGATGTTGAAGAGGTGACTATCAGATCCATGGCCATTGTACATTCTGTATTGGAGACGCAAAAGAATTTATTTGCTAATGTGAAAGTTACTACACGCAAGTGCCCATTGATCGAAGTAGAATGCGAAGGGAAAAGAATCCTTGCATTAGTTGATACTGGTTGCACTTGTTCTGTTATAGTCGAGAGTGTATTAAACGAACTCTTAAGAGGTGACAGAGGCAATACCGGAATTCCCTATGCGAAAGTCGTATTTAATGGGAGCGAATAGAAAAATATTGCGGCCTATTTACCGACAAGTACTATTGCAGCTGACGATAGGACAAAAGGTATACGATACTGTTTGCATAGTAGCGAAGGAGCTATTGTACCCCCTGATTCTAGGAGTAGACTTTCTCTATGAACATAAGGTAGTAATAGACATGGCAAGAAATACTCTGCAGATTCCAAGAAATAATGTGATCTATTGTCATCCGCAAGATGAAGATAAAGATTTTACATACCATGTGAACTGTATAGAAGTCAACAACTTAACAACCATCTTAGAGAATACGGTGAGAACCAACGAAAATTTGGACCTTCAACAGAAGAAAGAACTATTAGAGCTGTTAGTAAAATATAAACAGGTCTTCGAAAAATTTGGGCTACCGATAGAAAATTTTGAATTCCACATCGAACTGCCGATGAACAACCATATGCTTCTAACAATTATCCCATACCAGTAGCATATCCGGGAGAAGTAGATCGACTTATTCAGTCTATGATATATGATAAAATCATTAAGAAAGAGAGGACTCCTTATCTGAATCCCATCGTTATTGTTAAGAAGAAAAACGGGAACTTACGCTTGTGTTTGGATGCGAGAAAATTAAATGCAAAGACGATCCCTTATCGTAACAGACCTCCAAAATTAGAGATGTTAAGAACTCAAAGAAGTTAAGTGGATCAGTAGCACAGATTTTACAGCATCATATTGGCAAATTCCCATAGCGAAGAGTTCACAAAAGTATACCGGATTCATGTATAGAGGTATCAGCTATGTTTACGTCAGACGATAGCAACATGTCAAGATCATGAGGAACTGACTCGGAAGGTAAAGTCATTTCTACGAGGAGAACTCGAGCTGGAAGATACAGACGTGATTCGGTGGACGCAAGAAGGCGATAGGTGGAGGTCAGTTGATAACGTAATTCTAGTTAAAACAAAATCAAACCCACCGACCTATAGAATATGGATGCCGAAAGTTTTGACATATGGGATCATTTGGCTTGTACATACTGTAACGATACCGAATATTATACCCCGGCTAATCGTAAACAAAGTGTTGCGTAATCACGCGCTGGCGCCTTTTGCGTCTTTTCTGAGCCGTCGGGCGGCTAATTCGTTCCGCACAGCTGCCGCCGCGACATCTCGGCGCCAAGCAAACAGGGGGGGGGGGGATGTGTTTGTTTTCGCTAACGCCGACGCGGGTCTATCCCTGGGGATCTAGTTGGGAAGGGGGGCTGCGCAGTTTGGAAACTCCGGGAGAGACCACCTACGTTTATTTACCAAAGTGTGCGAGTGAGAGCGCATCATGGAAAATTCCGCTCGACACACCGGCAAGACACAAGAGATTATTGGACCAAATTTAGTTAAGACATAGGAACCTTTCGCCAATAGAAGCACGTTTTAGTAAAATTTTCGCAAACGTCTAGAACATTTGGGAAACTGGGGGGGGGGAGAAAAGGCTGGTGAGCGCTGGCATGCGCCGAGTAGGCGGATCAGAACGGTGGGAGAGATCCCAGTAGGCGGATCAGAACGGTGGGAGAGATCCCAGTAGGCGAATCAGAAGGGTAGGAGAGGTGAGCGCACTGACGTGCGCTCAGCTCGCAGAACAGTAGAGCGGGAGAAGGGCAGTGTCCCTCTATTTTAAATTGAGGACGAGTAGTTCCTCCGGTTGCTCATTTGTCGAGTATATTTTTTTTTATCTTTGCCGATCACGCCCGCTTCGCCCGTCACAATTTACGTGACGATTATTATCGCGTTGTCGGACACCTGAGTCTTGAGCTGTCGTCGCTTTCATCGTCACCATCACCGCACCACCGCCGTCGCCGCTGCCGCAGTCGCCGTGGTCACATTGCGCCATCGCAACCGCCGCCGCCGACGCGGGAGTCAAGGGCTTCCCCTGCACCCTCAGGACACGCCGCCTGGTGTGAGGTTTGGCGACCTGTGAAGGTTGCCCACCCCAGCGGACCTGCCTGCAAACGGTGACTGTGTTTTGATTTGTCGAGCTGCGTCAAAATCTTCAGCACGCCCTTCAGGCGCAACGCTTGTTTATGAAAGAAACTTTTATCCAGGGGGTATAGTCAGCCTCCAGGAAGTGCTCGCCGCGCATTGGCGACTTCCTTACAATATTAAGTTCCCTGTAATGTATTAGCTTTATAGCGTAAAAATAGAAGTAATAACTCAGACCTTGATTTTTGTATGCTAAAAATTAAAATCTTTCATTAAAGTTCATTTGTGTTCTAAATAATTTTTTTAAATTCATCACGTAGCTAAATCCGTCTACCATCCATACTTCTTGTTCCGTCCACGCCACAAACGCCCTGGCGGCAGGTCATTGTTTCCCCCTTTAGACGCTGGCCGCACCCACCGCGGGCATCCGACGCTCCCACCGCTGGCCACCCTCACCGCCGCCTCCCCCACTCCGGCTGCCGGCTACGCATACCCCGAAGGCCCGTTTGCCTCTACCCCCAAAACGGCACTCGCCGATAGGTCGCCGTCTCTGCCGGAACAAAATCTCTCCGCGACAGACAACGCAAGCCCGGCCCGGCCCGGCGCCATCTGCTTTCTCGCGAGTGCATTGTAACCCCACTGCCTTCGGCAGGGGTGCAGACTGCCTCCAACGCAGACGGACTTTCAGTCCGTACGTGTTCCGGCTGACATACGCGAGCCAGATTCTGTGCTGTGCTCCCATAAGGCGCTGCATCCGCGCCCTACCGTCGACGGACCTTGTGGGAGCGCGCATTCAGGCACACCGCCTCAGGCACACCGCCTCAGGCACACCGCCTCAGGCACACCGCCGCAGGCACACCGCCGCAGGCACACCGCCGCAGGCACACCGCCGCAGGCACACCGCCGCAGGCACACCGCCGCAGGCACACCGCTGCAGCACACCGCCTCAGGCACCCTGCCTCAGGCACCCCGCCTCAGGAACCCCGCCTCAGGCACACAGCTGCAGGCACACCGCTGTAGGCACACCGCCGCAGACACAACGCCGTCGGCACACCACCGCAGGCACACCGCCTTACGTCATTGCAAGTGTAAATAATGTACATTTAATATTAAATAGCATGTGCAGTGAGAGTGAGTTGAATTCTGACAAACCCTGCTTCTTCCCTCAACCAGCGCCCTCACTCTCTCCCCCTCCGGGCAGCTCACGGCCCGGCGCGGCGTAAGCTTGTACAGAGAAGGTTCCGTTCAGTCCGCTAAAGCAACCCCCTCCCTTCCTGGCCATTCTTCCCTTTCTCTGTACACTTCTTTAATCTACATGCTTCCTGAGCTAGCCGGCCACACGAGCCCAGGTAAGCACAGGTAGGTTTGGGAGACCTGGTTCGGTGCAAAAATGGCTTCCCCAAGTGGGGCTCGAATTAGTATCTTTGATACCTCAGTAAAACGCCCTCAAATTTTATTTGTGATAAATTAAATATCGCTATTTTTAAAATTATCGTGTATTGTTCGCACGACAAATTTAATTTAATTTTACTAAAATTAAAGTAAGAAATGGATGGAAGGACATTGCTACGAGATTGAAAACTTGTGGACTGTTAATGATGTTATTTGGTCTTGTATTTTGTTCTTGAGTGTTATTTTTTTGTGTGTTGTGTTGTGGAAAAATCGTCTGCGCGTTTCAAGAAAAACAGTAAAAACGCATAAAGTAGTCAAAATGTTGGACGAATCGGGTGTCGACGTAGGAGGAGACGACAGCTCAGGGGACCAGTCCACGCCTGAAATCACCATAAGTGATCTCATGCGAGTGTTAACGAACCAAATTTCCGAAAGTAGTAAAAAACAGGCAGAGAGAAATGAAAAATTAAAAGCAGAATTAATGACCCAAATTTGTGAGGTGCGTCAAGCTGGAACAGCCAAGTCAGCACACCCACACGAAACAAGTCTAATCATTTATTGCTAATTAATTGCCAATTAATTGCCACCTTTTTGAATTAATTGCCACGTATTTTCGTGGAGAAAACGGGTGTGTGCTAGCTTGACGTCAATGCGAGTTATCGAACAAATCCCATGCAAATCCCAGTTATCGCGTCCCATGCGAGTTATCGAACAAAGCCAGATATTCAAATTCGAAAATAAAGAGAACCAACGAGCACAATCACATAAAATTAAGAAAAGTTAATAGATATTCAAAACTAATTGTTTGCTCTATACACGATTTAATTGCTCTTGTCATTTATTAAATAATATTTTTTTAAAATTTCTTTGTTATGAAACCTCGAAGACATTCGAACAGGAAATGCGAGAGTACCAACGAGCACTAATATCAAAAATCTATTTAATAATTGAATGCACGTTCAATGCTAGAACATTACACTAAAGATCAATTGTTAAATGTTTCCATGAAGTATATAAACATTTTGAAACTGCATGGGAGTTATCTAACCAAGCCAGATAGTGTAATTCGAAAATACACAAAACCACCAAGCACAATCACATAAAATTAAGAACATAGTTAAAGGATGTTTAGAACTGTTTTTTTATTCTATACACGACTTAATTGGTGTTGTCGATTATTAAATAATATTTTTTTAAAAATTTCGTTGTTATAAAATCTTTTTGACTTTCCAACTGGAATGACGATAGTACCAACGAGCACCTATATCTAAAATGTATTTAATAATAGAATGCACATTTAATAGTAGTTGTTTACACTAAATATAAATTGATAAATGTTGCCGTGAATTATATAAACATTACTGAATCTTCATGGGAGTTATCGAACAAAGCCAGATATTCAAATTCGAAAATACAGAGAACCTACTAGCACAATCACATAAAATTAAGAACATAGTTAATGGATGTTTAAAACTATTTTTGTACCCTATACACGATTTAATTGCTCTTGTCATGTATTAAACAATAAATATTTTAAACTTCGTTGTTTTGAAACTTCATCGACGTTCGAGCAGGAAGTGCGAGAGTTTCAACGAGCACGAATATCTAAAATCTATTTAATAATTGAATGCACGTTCATACTAGTTTATTATGCTAAAGATAAATAGATAAATGTTGCTGGGAATTATGTAGACATTATTGAAACTGCAAGGGAGTTATTGAACCAAGCCAGATATTCAAATTCGAAAATGCAGAGAACCAACGAGCACAATCACATAAAATTAGGACCATAGTTACTAGATATATGGCACTAATTTTTTACTCTATACACGATTTAATTGCTCTTGTCCTTCATTAAATAATAAATTTTTAAAACTTCATTTTTATGAAACCTCATCGACTTTCGAACAGGAAATGCGGGAGAACCAACGAGCACTAATATGTAAAATCTATTTAATTATTGATTGAACATTCAATACTAATTTTTTAATTATAAAGGTATGTTAATAAATGTTGGCGTGTAGTGTATCAATATTATTGAAATTCCATCAGGGTTATCGAACAAAGCCAGATTATCAAATTCGAAAAAATATAGTACCAACGAGCACAAGCACATATAACCATCAACATAGTTTATAGTTATTTAATATTAATTTTTTACTTTATACACAATTTAATTGCTATTGCCGTTAGGGAATAGTATTTTTTTTACATTCGTAGTTGTGCAATTACGTACGACTTTCGAATAGGAAATGCGAGAGTACCAACAAGAACAAATATTTAATATCTCTTAAATTATAAAATACACAGATGATACTAGTTTATTACGTTAAAGGTAAATTAATAAATTTTGCCGTTTATTATATAAACATTGTTGAATCCGTATCTGAGATATCGAACCAAGCCAGATATTCAAATTCGAAAATTTAGAGAACCAACGAGCACAATACTGTATAACCAACAACATGGTGTTTAGTAATTTAATACTGATTATTTATTTACACACGATTTAATTGCTATTCGGGTTACGAAGGAAAGATTTTTTAAAAATTCGTAAATATGCAACCATGTGCGACTTTCAATTGGGAAATTTTAAATTACCCTTTCACAAGGTGAAAGTGAAACAGAGTATTCGAACAATGCGAGATTTTAAAATTTGAAAATAGAGGGAATCAATAAGCACAAATATAGGAAACCAAGAATATAATTTAACAGACATTTGATACTAATTTACTACTCTAAAAGAACAACGAAGTTTTAAAAAACTAATACTGAGCTGTACTCGTGGCTCATTGCAAAGTCGCAAGCCTTTCACCACTGAGATCCGGGTTCGATTCCCGTCGAATCTCATGTGAAATTTGTTCCAACAAAACGAGTCAAGCTGCTTCACAAGGGCTAGTCCAACCCTTGTGAAGTGTCCTAAACCCTGCCCCTATCCTTACTCCTTCCCAATTCTGGCCGCTGGGTAGTGACGCAGGAGTGCGTAGTAGGAGGCGCATACGCGGAGATGCTACCTGGCGGTCCTCTTGACAACTGACTGCGACGTGACGCGACCTGACAGTGATAATGGAGAATTACTCCAAAAAGCGCGCAAAGTAACGGAGGATTACTCCACAGCGCAAAGCGCTCAACGACCCGTAAGGGTCTTCGAGACGCGTTGCGTCAAAATGGACGCAACAAATTAAAAAAAAAAAAAATATTTAATAGACAAGAGCAATGAAATCGTGTATAGAATAAAAAATTAGTTCTAAGCATCCTTTAATTATGTTCTTAATTTTATGTGATTGTGCTCGTTGGTTCTCTGTATTTTCGAATTTCAAAATCTGGCTTGGTTATATAACTCCCATGCAGTTTCAAAATGTTTATATAATTCACGGCAACATTTATCAATTTATCTTTAGTGTAATATACTAGTATGGAACGTGAATTCAATTATTAAATAGATTTTAGATATTAGTGCTCGTTGGTACTCTCGCATTTCCTGTTCGAATGTCTTCGAGGTTTCATAACAAAGAAGTTTTAAAAAATATTATTTAATAAATGACAAGAGCAATTAAATCGTGTATAGAGTAAATAATTAGGTCTAAATATCTATTAACTTTGTTCTTAATTTTAAGTGATTGTGCTTGTTGGTTCTCTGCATTTTCGAATTTGAATTTCTGGCTTGTTTCGGTAACTGCCATGCAGTATCAATAATGTTTATATAATTCACGGCATTATTTATTAATTTTTCTTTCATGTAATAAACTAGTATTGAATGTGCATTCAATAATTATATAGAATTTAGATATTTGAGCTTGTTGGTACTCTCCCATTTCCTGTTCGAAATTCGATGAGGTTTCATAACAACGACGTTTAAAAATATTATTATTTAATAAATGACAAGAGCAATTAAATAGTGTGTAGAGTAAACTATTAGTTCTAAACATCTTTCAAGTATGTTTTTAATTTTATGTGATTGTGCTTGCTGGTTCTCGGTATTTTCGATTTTGAAAAAGTTGCTTTGTTCGATAAATCTGATGCAGTTTCAGCAATGTTTATATAATACACGGCAACATTGATTAATTTATCTTCAGTATAGTAAACAAGTATTGAATGTGTATTTAATTATTTAATAGATTATAGGAATATCGCACTCGTTGGTACTCTTGCATTATCTATTTGAATGTCGTACGTGTTTGCAAAACTTCGAAGTTATAAAATGTATTATCTCATAAAAGAGAGGGGTAATTAAATCATGCATTGAGTAAAATAATAGTTCGATATGTGTTTAAACTATCTCGTTAATTTCATGTGATTGTGCTCGTTTGTTTTCTGTATATTCCAATTTTTTTTATTATGTTGCGGGTTGCGTCACGCCTGCTGCCATTTACGTTTATTATTTTAGACTGAAAATACGTGCGAATTCATTCCA
Organism: Teleogryllus occipitalis; assembly: GCA_011170035.1. NCBI lineage: Eukaryota > Metazoa > Arthropoda > Insecta > Orthoptera > Gryllidae > Teleogryllus > Teleogryllus occipitalis. The sequence continues at coordinate 24,844 of BLKR01010721.1, read as the reverse complement.
AATTGCGGCAATTAATTGGCAATTAATTAGCAATAAATGATTAGATGGTTTCCGTTGAGATCTGGCTCGTATTAACCTGATGTGTGTGCTGGCTTGACGTTCAGAATTATGTTGCGGGTTGCGTAATGCCTGCTGCCATTTACTTTGATTATTTTAGACTGAAAACACGTGCGAAATAATTCCAAATTGTGGCAATTAATTGGCAATTAATTAGCAATAAATGATTAGGTGGTTTCCGTTGAGCTCTGGCTCGAATTTAACTGATGTGTGTGCTGGCTTGACGTCAAGCTAGCACACACCCGTTTTCTCCACGAAAATACGTGGCAATTAATTCAAAAAGGTGGCAATTAATTGGCAATTAATTAGCAATAAATGATTAGACATGTTTCGTGTGGGTGTGCTGACTTGGCTGTTCCAGTTTGACGCACCTTGCGCGGTGTCCGGAGAGTTCTCGATTGTCTCGCCGAGTATAAATACGCGGCGGCCGGCGACCGCGAGTGAGTCTTAAGTCCGCAGTGGAAGTTGAACTGTGAAGTGTGTGCATCGCGGTGAATAGCAGTGCAGTGATTGTGCTCAGTGACGAACCTTGGTCAGTGCATCGTACTGTGATCAGTGACGTGAACTGTGACCAGTGCATCGAACTGTGGTCTGTGCAGTGAACTGTGGCCAGTGCTTAGGACTGTGCGAGTGTACTCTTAATAAATCAAGAGTAGTGTAAATAATCAAGAGAAGTGTAGTGTAAATAAATAATCAAGTGTTTTCAGTGATTGTGTTAAGAAACAAAATAAACGTTTTTCTTAAAATAATACGAGACTTTTAATTCACCACCTAGAAACGTAACAGTACTATTTTGTGAGCAATACTAAACTATAAAATTCACCCTTTACCGATGCAAATATTTTTTTATAACACAGGAGAGAAAATGAATAGTTTTCAAATGTTAACCTCGCTGTTTTGAAACTTTTTTCAACATGTATAGTTAAAATGTTGGGAAGAGAGTCTGGAGCTCAAGAAAATGTGCGCGGAGGTTACTATGTCTCATACAGTTTTTACTATTCTTTGACTAAATAAATCAAATCAAATGAATAGTAGAACCCACTTTAATTTCTTAAATAGGAAGTTGAAGGTTTTTTATTTCAAAATTTCCTTCGTTATTAGTACTAATAGGCTGTGAAACTGAAGCGATTGAAGGAAAACCATAAAAGGGTTACCAGGCGAAATTTTGGTGTAATAGCTATTGTTGCCACTAATTGGCATGTCCCATGATGGAATCGAATGTATTTTCTGAATATCAGATCCTCTGATATTTGCTGAGCCATTTAGGCACACTGGGTTCTCGGAATTCAGCAGCGTGTGCTTTGAAGATTAGATCCACTGTGAATCCCAGAAAACGCAAGTACGTGCGCGTAGTCCCGCGTAGGGGTATTTTTCATATCACTGCCAGGGGAACAGGGAGTTCGAACTAATCTTTTCAGGGCCTTTGGGTCCTGGGTATTTTTATGATATTTTTTCATTTATTGTTTTTAACAAAATAATTTTGTATTATGATAAGTTTTTCGTAATAAATCGGTATTTTTCATTTATTTAACTTTTGTAACTTCCATATTTAGTTGAACCTCACAGTGCCTTTCCGATTCTGCTCCTATGGCTTTCCTCTAATCACCAACATTGTACGTCCAAACTGCGCGTCGCGGCCAGAAATATTTAATCCATCCGCATTTGCATATCTCGAGTTCCGAAGCCTGTTCCTAGTTGCAGCGCCACGTGTGTCCAAAAGCACCACGCCCTGGTCATATTTTTATTTTGTATTACCTTTGGAGAAGTTCTATTCGAGAAATCGTTTTTGGCAGCATATCAATAAACCAAATATCATTAAAAATCCCAATTTTGTTTCAGATTCTCAAACTTTATAACATTTTCCGGTGCCTTCGACATTGTGTAGTAATCACATATCATGATCCCTTAAATGTACTTTATTAGGTATTAATTGGTCATCAATTTTTGTTTTGTAGTTCAGGATTAGGAGGATATAAGCGCAAAATTCCGTAATGTTAGGATCGAAATACATTTTTTCCTTGAACTGAGGTTGAGTTTTTAAATGTCGAAAAGTGGCTTAATCTTCGCTTCTTTCGATGGACAAAATTCGCTTGTTTCGAGGCTATAAAAATGTTTGAGAAGGTGATGTCGGCTATCCCAGAGTTATTTTTAAAATGTAAATTAGAGGGGTTTGATTGGAAGACAAACATTTGTTTTTGGTTTCGCTAAGTAACCCCAAATTATACAGCAAAAATTTTTAATTTTAATAACAGCCCCTTCATACTGATTTTTATAAGCATACCCGTGCGAGAACTCTCGCTCGATAAATTTCACCTTCTTCCCTATCTTTCCGGTTCCATATTAAGAGAAGTTGTTAACGAAACGTGTTTATTTGTTTTTAAAAATTAAAAAGGTAACTTCCAATGTAGTTATAGAATTTAAAATAAAAATAAAGAACAATGAAATTGATGTTTTAAATCAATAGTGAATAAATGTTTATTCAGTATTACAGACATGTTATTGGAACAATTCTCAATACTTCCTTAAAAACAACAGTTAAAGTAATTATACTATCTTCCTCAACAGTTAGCTTTTTGCTTTCCATGCTAGTCATAAAAATATTACAAATGGTTTTTACTTTCGAGAAAAGTACGTAAAGTTGTCCATGCGAAAATGCAGGATCGGGCAAGTACAACCCTACTTCTTCTATTTATTTAACCTTATTACCAAAATAAGAGGTGCACCGGTGCAATTTAATCCCTTAGAATATCAAGTTATTAGTTTAATTTCACATACAGCGGCAGATTATGCACTTCTCTGAACAGGAAGGTTGGTATCGAGAAACACTGGAGCACCAAAATTTAATACAAAGTAAAAAAAATCCCTTAACCTTATCAAAATTCCAAGTTTTAATGTCCTAAAACGCTTCGTTTAGGAGTTATTTAACTATATAGATTTAAGAATGTGCAGAGTGTTACGGGTTGTATTTGACACGAATATTTAGATAAGCTTTTTCAACAAATCCTTCACATTTTTAAAGTCAAAGTGCAATTCGTCACGTCTCCGTGAAATTCTCTTTCTTCAGAGATCACATTGATAAAGATTGTTGGGGCGTGAGGACCGCAGAAAGTATGTATACTACTGAAATAATATAGGAGACGATGACACATTTACAGCAATACCCCAATATTTCCGAAACTCATTATTAAGCCGTCCTTTGGAGTAAATCATTTAATAGCCGGAAATTATTATAGAAAATATTGGGTATATCAGCGATCTGCTATTTATCTACCGAGTACCACTTTCACTTGTTCATGAATTACCCCATTACATCTTAAATACTGAAGGATACCAAGCGTCCAATTCACTCGCTCTTTTACAGACTTACCGTACAAATGGTGCATTTTTATCCAATCCTGTTTGTTTTTTGATCGCGACCGCATGGGTAGTTTGTCTAGATGTGTGCCCGACGGCCCAAAGGGATTCTGGTTGCAATTTATTCTGCAAGATATTGAACCCGGCCTAGATTGCCTTTTGGAGAGGCTACAGCCAACTCAAAATCAGTTCCTACCCGGGGCAGTGAACCACTCACTTCATTTCGTGAACCTTGTGACGGGTTCACAGAAATAAAATTTCACCCAGCTGACGATCCCTCCGACACAAAAATGGAGGGACGAGTCCGCCATTAGGACGATGTTGCGCGCAAGGCTAACCATATGTGAAGGTTATAGCCCAATCGGGATCTGTACAAATCTATGGGCGAGGTCACCACAGAAATATTTTCAAGTTAGTAAATGTAGCTTCTGTTAATTAAATATCCATAAATCTGCCACAAAAAATTTTAAGCTCATGCATATTCATTCCTATGTCCCCTGTCGCAATCTGTCGCATTATGTTTTTTAACGCGTTCCAGGAGGCGCCATCTTAGAACAAGTAAACATCACGTTCCGGCAAGCACATCGTTAAAAGTTCATAATATTAAATTAAAATATGAAGATAATACTGTACTTTACCAGAATATCCTGGCGCACATTTACAAACATAATCGTTGGATCCCATTGGCTGAAAACAGATGCCATTCTTGCAGTCATGATGCTGACAAGGGGATGTCTGGGGGTACAACATTGCTACCATAGGCGCTATTTCACAATATTTGCCGGTCAGGTCTCCCGGACACTTACAAACATAGTCATTAACTCCGTCAATGCAAGTAGCGCCATTCTGGAGGGGCAGATTATAAAACAAGATCAGTGAACTTCACAACCTCTACATGGAAAACTACCTACTAACGTATATTGGATGCATTTTGTAAAACTTCATAAAAAAAAGCAGTACTTACTTGGCATATGTTGTTCACACAATCATCTACATTTATTGAACAGTTTTCTCCAGAATATCCAGGAAGGCATTCACATTTGTAATCAGTAACTATATTTACACACTGAGCTCCATTTTGGCAAGGATTATATTCTAAGGTGCAAAATGGAATTTTGGTCTCACAGTATTCACCTGAAATACAAGATTAGAAGACATCAATTTATAACAGTAACTTCATAACGACTCACAACTCAAATGTATACATTCTTATAACTGAACACCAATGAATACATCGTCGTGTTGTGGTGGTATTGTGGCCTATTATTTAATAGATGACTGGTTGACGCCATCTTACGGGACGGACGCATCTGGTTGTGCTCTCTATATTTTGTGATTATCTACCATTTGTAGCGATTTGTCTGTGCCTAGTGTGTATTAAGCGCGTTCATTATTTGTTGCAGGTTAGCTGAAAATATAATTCCAACCGATTTTTTTGCTATAACAAAGACAAAAAAAATACGAATTTTAAACGGACATTCAAACCTCAACAAACTTCAGATTTACGAGGTGCTGATAAGTGTCAAAACATATTCACAGCTCAGTTTATTTTCCAATATTAAATCACTGTGCGAATTAATTTTCTGAAAGATTTATTGTATTTTCTGTGACAAGTGACGATTCCGTTGTTTTGAAAGTTACGAGGACGGTGTATCAAATAGTTTGAATTTATGTTTCAAATCTTATTCTATACATCGAAGACAAACTTTCAGATACTATCTTTTATCTAATTACGGTAAAGTATAATCTACTGATTGTATTAAACAGTTGCAGCCTAAATAGACGAAATTCTACGTAGCCACATTGCCAAATTTCGTAAGTACAAGCTTCAATAGATTTTGTGTGCAGCATACCTTCTAGTTTTTATATTGAATCCAGCTTTTTAATTTATTTAATACACATCAATTTAACACTTTTAATATATAAAGTTAGATTCTTGTTGCACTTATCTGGTTTTTCTTGTATTTATTCCAATTTTTATCACGCACATTAAAATGTGTTCGTGACATGGCTACTGCACGTTCTACTCTTTTTACTCTCTCCACTCTCAAAGCCGACCTTCTGAAAGCCTTCGCACACATAAACAATAATTTAGATCATCATATCCGAAGGTTGGAAGAGGTCGTTCTTTACCACAGACGGTTGGGTACAAGTCGGCAACACAGCGAATAATATCGAACGTATACCCGTGACTGCACAAAAGACACAGGCACCGCATCCAATCACAACTCAAAACAAATTTAGTGTTTTAGATTATGAAACAGATTTTCCTCGCCTTCCTAATCCTCACCACCCTTCTCTACCATCGACAAATTCATGCACAAACCAACGCAAACAGGCTAGGAAGCGCGTCAAAACCAAAACACGTAAATCTGCGCATCCTAGCTCACTTGAAAACAAAGACATTCCTACCGAGCCTAAAAAACCGGTACTTATTTTAGCTGACAGTCATGGCCATCTGTCCTCCATTCTCAGTAGGAAGTTACCCTCCAACTTCTCAGTCTCATCTATTTTTAAACCTAACGGGAGGTTTGCCGATGTGACTGAAGAGTTGGACACCCACACGAAGACACTGACCAATCAGGACACAGTCATTATCATAGGAGGGCAGAATGACATTAACTTGGGCGGTAACTTTACACCTGAACGTGTAAACAAATTACAATGTGCCGCCCAAAATACTAACATTGTAGTCTCGACTCTGCCCTTCTGGTACAACAGACCAACACTATGCAGCGAGATTAAGCACGCAACATGTAAACAAATTACAATGTGCCGCCCAAAATACTAACATTGTAGTCTCGACTCTGTCCTTCTGGTACAACAGACCAACACTATGCAGCGAGTTAAGCACGCAAATCAACAATTAAAACTGCAACTGAGAGAAACAAATGTAAACTTTTTGAAATTAATTTCCTCTCAGCAAAACACGTCACCCGGTATGGTCTTCACATGAACCTTTCTGGAAAACATGCAGTCGGTAACAAGCTTGCACAATACATCATCAACTCCAGTCCCATTCTCCTGCCAAAAATCCATCCCTTTCACCTTCCTTACGTTCTCCACCCCCCACCCTTATTTCGAACCCTGTTACGTCTTCCTCTGAACCTACTCCCGTTTCTCCCATTCCCACTACCAATTCATATACACCTGATGCCCCATTTACCTCACAACCTATAACTGCCGGGACACACTACAACCTTCGACCACGCACTCGAGGTAAAAATGGAGTAAATATATAGCAACTACAGTCAGATGCAGCAGAAAAACATTCGTGTAGGTACTTGCAAAACAAACATTCTGCACCATAATGTTCAATCCCTTTCAAATAAAACTGAGTTTATCGAGGCAGTTCTACAGAGCGATCTAAATCAAACGGACGTTCTTTGCTTTACAGAACATTGGTTATCTCCTAATGAACTTAGAATTTTCCAAATTCCAAACTTTTATCTCGCAGGCTTTTATTGCAGAGAGAGAGAGGAGAGAGAGAGGAGAGAGAGAGGAGAGAGAGAGAGGAGAGAGAGAGAGAGGAGAGAGAAGAGAGAGAGGAGAGAGGAGAGAGAGAGAGGAGAGAAGAGAGAGAGGAGAGAGAGAAAAGAGAGAGGAGAGATGACAGAGAGAGGAGAGAGAGAGGGGAGAGAGGAGAGGAGAGGAGAGAGAGAGAGAGAGAGAGAGAGAGAGAGAGAGAGAGAGAGAGAGAGAGAGAGAGAGAGAGAGAGAGAGAGAGCAGCGCATAAAGGTCCTAAGTATAGGGGTTCTTGTATTTAAGTTAGAAATAATATTGACTATCTCCTTGGCAGAATTAAATGTGTATTCCGTTGAAAATGGTTTCGAAATTTCTCTTGTACATTTTTTTTTCCTAGGGCTTTTACCCAGCCGACAGCCGGTTGCCCTTTACATCCCGAAGGGACGCATATTCGACCATACACTAGACAAACACTTGCGGGCTCCTCTGATCTGGGGTCAGCAGAACGCGAGGCCCTCCGCGACAACACACACACAAAGTCAAGGGACAAACAGCCATGCCCAAGGCGGGACTCGAACCCGCGACCCTTCGGACCAAAGCGCTGAGTCGGTACTCGCTCTTAGCCACCTCGGCGATCCAGGTCGGCCTGTTGTACATCTTACTTCGCTAAAAGTGATACTACTTTGCATCTACAGACCTCCAACAAAGAGAACTGCAGATTATATTTTTTTCTTAGAAAACCTGGAGATAACACTTAACAAATTCAGCAATCGCTCTTTTGAATCCATTGTTGTATGCGGGCATTTTAACATTGATTTCCTGGTTGAATCATGCGAGAAAGAAAAGTTTCTCAATTTAATTAATTCCTTCAATTTAGACATTACAATTAATGTACCTACACCGATCACATAAAATTCGATGAAGGCAATTGTTCAAATCATAATTAACAAAACTACTACTCGATATGAAGTTGAAACAAAAGATTTATGATGCTGTGACCAAGATGCACAAATTCTTACCATCATAAGAAATGCGATCACTGACACAATAGACACGTATGACTAGATTGTTTACAAAAAGTTAAATGAAATGATTCATTGATTACTTGATGCAGGAGTCATGGCAAGCGCTTTATAATACTGTTGATACAAACGACACATATAATTCTTTTTTTCAACTCTTTCATTTCATTTTAACAATTGCTTTCCTCTTCAAAAAAGAAAATTAAATATTCCACGGAAAAGCAATTCTTGGATAAAACAAGGAATTAGGACATCTTGTAAAAACAAGCGAATTCTTTCTTTCATTTCTAAACGTCATAACGTATCTCAAGATTTCTTTATCGTAACGTATCTTAAGATTTCTTGTTATTTAAATAATACAAATCATTGTTACGAAAAGTCATAAGGAAAGCTAAAATCATGAAACACGATCAGGATATTTTGAACTCAAATAACAAAACAAAAGCAATGTGGAATATAATACAAAAATACGACCAAATCAACTATAAACCTTGTAGAGACTGTTGTTTTAAAATATAACGATATAAATGTGAACGATCCGGCAACAGTGGCTAGTCTCTTTAACCAATACCAGTCCCTTGCCACTAGATAGGCCTGGGCCTGTTCTTATTTGAATTGTATTTGAATTTGAATTCCGCCATGTCAGACCCTCCGTGGGCCAATAGCGTCGAAGGGCGCAAAGGCGCGGCGCGCGAAATCTACAGGCCGGACCCTGCAATTATGAACATGCTTTGTGTGTAAACGAAACGGTTTCATCTGAACGTTTTTGCTAGAGCGTTTGTGTGTTGTGCCGTTTTAGCGTTTGTGTGCTTTAGCCGTTTTGTGTTTATCGAAATGCCCCAATTTAGGCGTTGTTGGGTACCCAATTGCCGATACAACCAAAATAGAAGAATTGAACAGCAATTCTTTAAGTTTCCTACAGATCCTAAAAGGTAAGCGATATGAAATGCTTAGCATGGTTCTATAACAATTTTTTCATGTACTATTTAGTGACATAGTAAATTAACTATGTCACTAAATAATACATGAAATTAATTTAAATAATGTAATTATATGTGAGGATATTGTAAACACAATTATTATGAACATCCAATGTATTGAAGTCATGAAAGCACTGGTTGCTTTAATAATCATGTAATTGATAAGTTATAATAGCTGTATTAACATTAAGGTGGTTTTGATATAACTATAATAGCTCAATAATACATTACTAATTTTATTACAGGTGTATGAAATGGTTATAGGCAATTGGGGACCCGACTTTGGCATCTAGCCCTTGGGAAATTCTCATAAGGTTGAGATATGTATGTATGGAGCACTTCACGCCGGAAATGTTCACTGCAGCAGGCAGACTAGCACATAATGCGGAGCCCATATTTTTTGCTGATGTGCGTCCTGAGTTGCCGGAGGGAGCACTCAGGTCGTTTTTAGAAGGATTACCACAAGAAAGGCGTAGGTTTTTTTTAAGCAACTAGAAGGTGTAATAAGAAAACTTTCTTTTTTAATTTAATTAAACATCCTTATTTCTTTTGCAGGCTCTGCTCTACCTGTTCTGCATGTAGTGGACAACATTTCTCCCGAGTTCCCTGAATGTTCTGGTGAGTGCAAATACCTTTTTAATTGAAGATAAATGTTTGCCCTGTGTTTTGTGTGTCAATAATACCATGTCTCTTTGTATTGCAGATCCTTCTACACCTGGCGGAGAAGTTCATGAAGAACATGAGGAAGGGGACATTTTGCATGTCCTCCCCACATGTTCTGGTGAGTGCAAATGCCTTTTTAATTGAAGATAAATGTTTGCCCTGTGTTTTGTGTGTCAAGAATACCATGTCTCTTTGTATTGCAGATCCTTCTACACCTGGCGGAGAAGTTCATGAAGAACATGAGGAAGGGGACATTTTGCATGTCCTCCCCACATGTTCTGGTGAGTGAAAATGCCTTTTTAATTGAAGATAAATGTTTGCCCTGTGTTTTGTGTGTCAATAATACCATGTCTATTGCATTGCTAATACCATGTGTATTCCAGATGATACAGCAGAGGCCAATGCTCTGACGGAGGAGGACATGGCAAGACCTGAAAACATTGGGACCTACTATGTTGCTGGCTACATTGGCAAGTGCATGGTAGGGGTTTTGAAGGACCAACATTGCTCAATATGCCTAACTGCGATTAAGAGTGATGAGCCATCCCTGGGGCAGATGTATACTCAAAGTCTGGAATATGATCCTCATAGTCCAGCTTTGATATATGCAAATAAGCAATTGTGGAGTGCGGTCCAAATGGCCCGAAATCTTTTTGTGTCAAATTTTGTGGAATCTCGAAGTTTGCACTCAAGAAGCATAAAGGGTGATGTTGTTAGTTTCCTAACAGCAAATTTGGACTATAGCTGGCTTAATTGTCCAGATCACAGCTGCAAAATGGTATCCATCATGGTAGATACCATATCTAGATTGGTAATCAGGGCGTATTGCTGTGATGTAAATATGCGGTTATTGGAAGGGCATGAATTTTTGTAGATATTTTTTACCTTTTTTTCAATTTATTATTTATTTTATTAATTGTTTAGTATTATTGAGGTTCAGTGTTTGTGTATATTTTGCATTTTTAACATTGTTGTATATATTTAATTTTTGTTTGTGTATATTAGTATAGTTTGTATATATTAGTAGTTTGTAATATAATTTTATTATATTAGTATTCTGGCCTTTTTGATTTTGATCCACGATCCATTGAGCAATTAGCCATGCTTTTGGACAAATATGTGGCCTGTGATATCGGAATATTAGTGAAACCTACTAAGTCCAAAAACTCTGCTTTGAGATAAATGAAGTTGAAGTAGAATCACGTAATTTTTTTTTTTACTTAGTTCATCACTTGTACTAGGTAGGAGGTAAAACATGTTTATTGTAATGCAGTTTAATGTGTAATATTGCATTTTTGAAGAAAGCAAGTAAAAAAAGATAGATTTTGTGGACTATTTATGCAGTTTCTTGTTTATTTATAAAACTTATCAATAATATTAATTTGTATTGTACCTTAGTTGCAATTTTGATAATAGGCTGACATTTGACGTGTTGATAGCTGGAATGTCATCCATATATTTAAAAAAATAAGGTATTCTGCCATGGCTTCGTTTAGAGCTTCTACTGAATCGATTGTAGTATTTTTTCCTTTAAATGAAAGAATCCCTTGATGTGTTATCAGATATTCTTTGTGTTGATTCACCAACATTTACGGTGTAAATGAATTAATTAAATCATTCTTTAATAGTACGCTTATAAGTAGTCAATTGTTTTCTTCCAAAGGCTGACATTGCTTGATGTTTTGATTTGATTGTTGAGATTTGTTTACAATTCGTCAAGGTTTTGTTCCAGTGTAATAATTGCATTGTGGCGTTGACAGTTTGCATGTGTTTGCTTTTGTGATGTATTTTGTAGAGAACATTCGAACAGTGGGTTTTGCTCACTTGTTCTGAAGTAGTGAAATTGTTCACAGGTTATGCCGAATTCCGAATCGTTGCTCATGTGCCCCAAAAGACACACACGTACATTAACTGGATGCAGAGAATGAGAAAGTCAACGTAGAAAATGTCAGTTTTGTTCTGCTTTGTACTTCCCATGAGAGAAATTCTGCAAACTCTGTGTTGCTTAAATGGGAAAATAAGTTTACCTTCGAGCAATATGCCAGAAGTAATCAACTTTGTTTATAGATGATGACACATCAAAAAACTTTAAAAATAATATCTGTGAGTATAATAGTGCTCTTTCTTTTGTGTCATTTGGTGTATTATTGGAATATGTGGGCAACCACATTGCCACTTGGTCACGGACCATACGTGTGTTCAAAATTTTGGGAACTACACATCACAGAATATCTTTAGGTTATAATAAAGATCCAGACAATGCAACATATTGTGGAACATTAGCCTTAGAACAGTGTTTTACATTTATCTCAGATTTCACCGTCAAATTTTGACGGGTTCTCACTAGTTTTAATAATGATGCAATATTACAGAAGTAATGGTCACTAGTTATATTTGGACAATTGTCTAAATTCATGGTTTCAATATTTAGTCAATGGCAAAGTAAAATAATCTTTATGTCTGATTACTTGCTCACATTTATTTTGTAAAAAATTGTATTATTGTTTATATTGTGTATGACTATTAATATAATTTAGAAATAAATATTGTGTTTATAAAATAACTTTTTATTTTGCACTCCCTGGACAATAATTCCATTCAGTGACTTAGGATTCCAAATCCTAATATTTTAGTCTTCTTAATTGCCAAGCGTATTTTACATAAAAATAATGTATTCATTTGACGCCATTTGAAAACAAGTTCATTTTAAATGTCCCGGTCGTCAATACGCGCCACCTCCATTGGTAGAACGCCCTTCGACGCTATTGGCTCAATCGGGGTCCGAGATGGCTGCTTCCCCCTCCATGAAAATTACAAATTTGAATAAAAGCCTTGGGATTAACATTGAGTGCCGTCTCTATTAGTATACTCTCTGACCAATACTTTTCGAGAATTGCTGTCGATCTCACTAAGGGTCTTCAGCCACAAAATTAAAAAAACAGACAGTTCACCCAAAATTTTAGACACCATGTTCGTTTCCGAAACTTCTTCCTATGAAATTCTCAAAATAATCGGTATACTAAAAAATAAATATTCGTCTGGTTTAGATTAATTCTCGGATTCATTGTTAAAGACCTGTGCGTATGCCATTATACACTCGTTAACTCACATATTTAATTTATCGTTATGCACCGGAATTTCCAGATATTTTCAAAACAGCTAAAATTAAGCCGCTCTTCAAAAAAGGCAACAAAAATGAAATTGAAAATTATCGGCCCATTTCTCTTCTATAAGGTTTTTCAAAAATATTAGAGGAGCATTTATACGTACGAATGGAAACTTTTCTCAGTAAACACGTCGCGCTTTCAGATTGCCAACATGGATATAATCCGGACTGTGCGAAAACGTTTCAAATTTCAACTGTGCGTAAATGTTTCAAATGGTTTCGAAATAACAAATTAATAGTAAATGAAAAGAAAACTGTTTTAATGCAGTTTTCCATTTCAAATAAACAATTCTGTGCTCCATTGAAAATGAACGGTGTACCATTGACTGATGTTAAGGCAACAAAATTTTTAGGTCTCTCAATTCAGTCAAACCTTAAATGTAACGTCCTTTTAAATGAATTGAATACAAAATTAAGTTCATTATGGTACGCGTTCAGAATTCTTGCAAATTCAGTCAGCCTTCATACTGCTCGTTGTATGAGCCTGAGATATGACATAATATTCTGGGGAAATACATCTTATAGCTCCCAGAGTTTTAGATTACAAAAAAAAATTGTACGAATAATAACGAAATCCCACACACGTGATTCTTGTAAGCCTCTCTTCATTAATCTAAGAATTTTTCCATTACCTTGTCTGTTGATTTACGAATCAGTGGTTTTCGTCAAAAATGACTTGCTTAAGGGCGGGAATATATTTTCAGAAAATGCTGATGTCTATTACTATACCACTCGACGAAGAAATCATATTCATCAAGTGACAGTATCAACAGCTCATTACAAAAACTTCACATACAATACATGTACATTATTTTACAACACTTTGCCAGATGACATTAAACGATTAAAGTCGATAGAAAAGATTTAATCCCAAGTGAAATCGTTTCTGCTGCATAACTGTTTCTCTACAATTAAAGACTATACTGAGCATCACAGGGAAGGTAACATTAATTTTAATTGTGATATTTGATGTATTATTTACCATTGGACTGTATAATTCTAAACAATATGTAACAAGTATTGTATCGCAGCTTCTGGGTCAAAGACCCCCATCCCGATCAGGTTTTTCGTCCAGTTTCCCTGATCCATTGAGCAAATGCTGGGATGGCCCCTTGTGTTGCTTCTGGACATAAATGTAACATCATTGTCTGTGCACGTTTCCTAGAATTCAGTAGGAAATACAGTTACTCAAATTATCGTTTCCATGTTGTCGCGGCAGGAAGTATTATTCCGAAGGACAACATAGATAAGAGCCCACAATTTATTGCTTATATATCCTTGAAACTAGATTTTATTACAAGGGAGCTTCCTTGTTTTTCTTCAAAATTCAAGCAGACTTAGTGTAGAGATCACATAATTTTGAAAATGTGCACACAATTCACTTTTCCCCATAGCACGTCATACGCAGTTTTCACTTTTTTTACGTAAAATAAATAAAAAAATAAATAATACATTTTCAATGACTGTGTTGTTGTGATTGATTATTTCGTGTTTCCCGGCGCGTCAACTGCTTTGGTCATTAGTCCCATGAGTGTAATGCATGTTTTTTCTCGAGAGATGGCGGTGATCTTACCCCGCTGCATGGCGAGATCCGGCGTCGACCTATCGTGTGCTAGTGGGGTTTCCCCCTAACCAGGACTCTCCCAACGGGGCACCGCCCCAGGCGGGACAAGCTCTAAGCTCCCGACCGGTCTCCCGGGATATGTGGTAGTGTAGTGCATGTTAGTGTAAGTGTGTGTGTAAGGGGAGAGGATAGGACAAGGAAGAGAAAGGACAGATCGCGCGCAGTACGTGGCCCGTTCGGTAGGGTACTGCTGCGGCATTCGCCTCGTGTTGATCGGAGAAACCACGGAAAACTACCGATCAGAGCAGCCGGCCACTAGAATTCTCCTCCAGACAGCGACTGAATTCGACCTAGCTGAAGAGCTAGTGTCGACAATCCTGCCGCGGGCAGGACTCGAACCTAGGACCTCCCGGTGAAAGGCGCTGCAGTGACATCAGCTGATGCACTGAGCTACCGCTACTGCTGGTGTGTTGTGTGTACCTTTTGAAATGAAGAAGGTAATTCGCATGGAGTAATTCTAACGAATAGTAAGAAGTACTTCTTTCGGAGAAATTGAACGATACTTTGTGGTGTTTGGAGAGGGGGGTAAAAAGATAAGTATAAAATTTTATCGACTGGCGTTACGTTTAAAAGTATTTGAACGAGAACAAGAAATAATGTGTTTAAAAAGTACCAGGATTTCTTTTTTTTATACGTTAATTTAGTTTTGCAAAAAGTTTAAAGTCTTAGCGAGGTAAAGGTTTGTTATCTCAGAACGACAATTCGTGAATTTGGTGGTCTCACATTTAGTATAGAAGTATAATGTATAGTTATATCTACTATTTTCGAGCTTGAACCTAATAAAACTTACAAAGTTCCACATATTACCAAATCTGTTGTGACCGCTCCTCGGCGAAGCGCTTCGATTGATTGATTAGGTTTATAGGGCGCTTCAACTGCTAAGGTTATTGGCGCCCATGTCAAAGTATTTCTAAAATAAATTGAAGTTCTAGTAAAAGTGTTGCTGATGTAGTTTACCAGCTAATTTAAAACACATACATATCCTAAAAAGGAGAGCTACAATTACGCATAAAAGATATAAGTAGATAAAAACAAAGTTCAAAAACGTAAAGCTGAGGCCACAAAAACAAAAACTTTATTCCCTTATATGTCAGATAAAATTATATATTTCGCATTCTTTCAAGAAACAAAAAAGTTTTGAGAGCGCGGGCTCGTCATCTCCGAGCACCTCTATTGGAGAGTTGCCCAGACCATGTCTTCGTCGACTGCCAACAAATTTCAAACAATGCAGGAGGACGTGTTCCACAGAAAGAACCGCCCTGCATGAATCACAGGAGATTCCCCTTGAATAAGAAAACTGTGAGAGAAGTGGCAGTGATCGATACGAAGACGGGTTAAAATAACCTCCTCACGCCTGGAAGGTCGGGATGATCGCCAGGAATTAACAGAATCTTTTATTGCACTTAGTTTATAGGTGGTATTGTGCCACTCTTTGCCACGCTCTAAAGATGGATCGTTTTAAAAAAGCTGTAACATCGGACGATGGTACAAAAGGAATGTCAACCTGAGTATTCTCCGTCGCCGATTTCGCCGCCCGGTCAGCCAATTCGTTCCCCATGATTCCAACATGGCCTGGGACCCAACTCAGTACCAGATCATAGTGGCGAAGCACAAGGCAATGAATGAGGTTTTGAATTGATTCCGTCAGATAGTCTGAGGAAGAACGGGAGATCGCTTGTAGTGAGCCGAGAGAATCAGAACAGAGAACTGCTCGGCGCAAGGTCGCTGACTCGATGTATTTTAGGGATTCAAGAATTGCATACATTTCAGCAGTAAAGGTACTGCACTGAGAATGTAGCCGATAAGATTTGGTCAATCTGATACAATAGAAACTATATGCTACTGTGTCGTGTCACGATGAACCATCAGTGTATAAGAATACATGATCTGGATACGCTACCCTCATTTCTTGAAAATGCAACATGTAAACAAGAGGACTAGTCGTTTGTCTGGGAAGATTAGATAGTCTGAGGTCAATATTCGGTTGGAGGAGTTTCCAAGGCGGACTTGGGGGTTTCAAAGGGGTGGGAAGGTCAACATTAAGCTCCCGCAAAAGATTACGCAATCGAATACCTGGAGGCTGAGGCAGCGATGTTCGAAGAATATATGATGTTTCATATTCAGGATGGATAATTATTTGGCGACAAGGATGATTAGAGACTCCTGATACTTAAGTACCATAAGATGCTAATAAAATATCCCGCCTTCTTTTTAAGACTCACCAGCCACGGCTAGAAGGCACTCAATTCGGCTAATGCGGTACGCACCTGTTGATAGACGGATACCAGCGTGGTGTATACTATTGATGGGTCGCAGAGTGGAGGGGGCTGCCGAGCCATACACTTCACTACCGTAATCCAAAACTGAGCGGATGAGTGATCTATATAACCGCAATAGGGTTGTGCGGTCGGCTCCCCATGATGTGCCATTCAACATTCGAAGAAGATTAAGGGGGGAGACACATCTGGTTTGTAGACCACGGATATGAGCACGCCACGTGAGTGACTTGTCAAAAGTGAGACCCAGGATTCTGCGGTATATATATATATATATATATATATATATATATATATATATATATATATATATATATATTGTAACCACTCAGACGTTTACATCACGAAAATATAAATTTATTTTCGTTTAATACATCTATCGGTATCTATTAGACCAGGAAGTTATCAGGTAATCCGACAGATTACGCCCGATGATGGAAGAAAATTCTTTCCAACACGCCGATTCTCAAGTAGTTCACGAGACAGCTACGAGTAGCGCTCGTAACTAATTCGCAAGCGCAGATGACGAAATATTCAGTCATAGGAACGGCCGAAGGACCAATGGGAATTCAGTAGGCAAGAATTACTGAATTTTAACCTACTCAAAGGAGATTCGGACATTTTCTTTCGTGAATGAAGAGCGACTGAAACGGTAACCGCAGAGAAATGGTGAAGCAACGGATCACGCCACTCTGGGAAATACCGACTACTGAAGCTTTTAGAATAAGGTAATCTATTTGATTATTATAATAACTTGCTTAAAGAATAGACGAATATATTATGCATAAGGTATGAGTATAATTGAATGGAGAACAATTAATAAATGAATAATATTTATACTGCGTCAGGAACCAGCAGTCGGAAACGCGTATAAACTTGAATGAGTAATTTATAGTATGGAAATAGTACTATGAATATATTTTATTTCAGCTTTTAAAACTATCGCTTGGATTTATTGAAACCCGAGTTGACCACACTTCATTCGGCGTACATAGTGTAGCGTCATGACGCTACCAACAGCATGAGCAGGTGGCAGGCTCCAGGCTCGGACAATAGCAAGCCATGACGCACTAGGTTTTTCCCGGTGTGCGCGTCGCTTGGATAAGGCAATGGAGGCGGCGGGCAGCGTCGCTAGGGGGCTATTTAAGGGCCGAGCGAACAATAGACGTTCTTCTTTGTGTTCCTGGCTGCGAGGTGTTAGGTCGTTGCAGGTGGTGCTTTGGGCACGCGGCGCAAGAAGCCGGCCGTAGGTCGTGACGAAGGAGACATGTAACTCGGTCTCAGGGCGAGTGGGGCTACGCACAGCGCACGTTAGTATGGAGTAGCGGTGTGGTAGCCGTTCAAATATCATTTCTTGTAGTGGGGTCAATTTAGTTTGTTAATTGTACTACAGTGCTTTGATTGTTTTGTGACCACGGTCGAAGTTGGTAATAAATCAGCTGTGAATACAACCCACTCTCGTCTGTGTGTTTATTACACCCTGTATGACGCCACAGACGAAGGAGTGATTAAAATGGTGGCAGCGGATAAAGTGAACCCAGTAAGCGTTGTGATTAAAATGGTGGCAGCGGATAACAAGAACCCGGTAAGCATCGCTGTAGGCCGTGATTAAAATGGTAGCAGCGGTTAACGAGAACCCGGTAAGCATTGCTGTAGGCCGTGAGTAAAATGGTGGCAGCAGATCAAGTGAACCCAGTAGGCATCGCTTTAGGCCAAGATTAAATTGGTGGGTGTTGTTGCAGTAGGCATTGGTTTAGGCCGTGATAATTAAACCAGGAATATCAGCAGTAGGGCTCGAGCAAGCCAAAAGTAGTGTTGTAGGCACCGAGTAGCGGGGCCGAGGTAATGCAAGCGTGTATGCTTTACCTAGCATCACGTGGTGCGGCATTTTAGAAGAGTTGTTAGGACCGGCGTAACAGTAAATAGCAACCGATAGCAACTCGGAGTGATTAAAATACTGCGGGCGGAGCGACGCTTCAAGAAAGAAGTAGAAGGAAGGAAGGAAGTCGTACGGGACCGGTACGAGCACGCACGAGGACTACGCACGAGCACCAGAACGAGAGAGGCAGCCGGCAGACAACGCACGGGGTAAGTACGTTTTTCTGTGAGGCACGGCACTGGTTGGAGCTATGGCGTACTTAACTAGATTTAAAAAAGAAGGGATGATCAGAATTGCTAATGATTTGGGTATTGTATTAAACGGGACGGAAACCGTGATTAAATTAAAAGAGTTGATAATCAGCCATGAGGATTATGAGCAGGAGTTTATTGAGGGTTTGGGCGAACAACATCGCCAGGATATCGAGGAGGAGAAGGCGGAAGAGAAGGCGAGGGTGGAACGGGAGAAGGCGGAAGAGAAGGAGAGGGTAGAACGGGAGAAAGATAGGGAATTAGAACGATTGAGAATCGAAAGGGATGCTGTAAGAGCCAGCGTAGGAGGGAGCGCGGAAGCACGTGGCGAGGCACGAGTTGAATCGCATCGGGAAAGTATTAAAGTAGGGCAGATTATAGGTCGATTTCGTGGTGAGCAGGACGATATCACGACATATTTAAGTGCCTTCGAAAGTCAGTGCAGACAGCTGAAGGTACCCGAAAGCGAATGGGCTGTTCATATAATTGGATTGTTGCCGTATAATGTGAATAATTGGATTACGTTAGATGAACAGGAGGACGAATGGACTTATGCAACTTTAAAATTAAAATTATTGGAGTTATATAGATTTGATGCGGAAAAATTTCGTCAGCTGTTTGTTAAACACAGCAAAGGTAATAATTCCACGTGGGGTATATTTGCTCGAGAATTATTAAATTACGCGAGAGAATGGGTGTCCGGATTAAGTGTAAACACGTTTGAGGAGCTATTAAATCTGATAGTTACGGATCAGATGAAGCGGAAGGTTTCATGGGAAATGCGCGATCATTTTGTTGATTCGTGGGCGGAATTTATCAATCCTTTAGATTTTGCGAAGAAATTAGACGCGTATGAAAATCACAGGCAAGGGTGGAGGAAGTCAGGACCGTTTCAGTCCAAACAGAAAGAGCCGGTAGAAACAAAGGGCGCAGCAGGGCCGGGGAAGGTAATTCCGAGTACGAGCGAGAAGGACAAGGTTGCGGCGCGGCCTGAATTCGAGAAGCGGTTTGTTAGGAAATGTTTTGTATGCCAGTCACCACAACATTTGGCTAGGCAGTGTCCTAATAAAAAGACCGAAGCTGCGAATCATGTGTGTGAGCCGGAAGCGAGCGAATTGTTTCGAGATACATTCGACGGAAAAATTAACGGACGGAACTCCTTGATTCTTCGTGATACTGGGGCTAGTTTCGATTTGGTTAGTGAAAATTTAATTGATGCAGCAGATTTAACTGGAGAATCAATTTGGATTAGTCAGCCCTTAGATAAATTTCCCAAGAACTTACGTGTGGCGCAGATCGTTCTAGAAATACCGAGCGGGCGTGTAGTTACGCGGGCTGCTGTGGTACCTAAAGAATGCGAATTACCTTATTACATTCTCAGCAATCGAACCATGTTATTATTACAAGAGGTTAAAGAGGGCTTTGTAGAACCGCAAGAAATTAATTTAGTGGTTACTCGCGCTAGTGCGGCAAAGGCAGATCAGGTGGGGCCGGGAAATTCTGTAGAATCGGTCGTACAGCCGGTGGAGACGGAGGTGAGTGAAAGTATTGTGGAGGTAGAGGAAGACACAGGGGCGATATGTGCCGGGAGCGAAAGTGAAGTTGAACTCTCGGGTGAAATCAAGAATTTGTTGCGAGTAGACGAGGAGCAATTTCGTACGGCGCAGCAAGAAGACGAGGAGATCAGGCAGATTTATGAGGCACATAAAACCGTAAATCAAGCTTTAGGAAAAGATTCTTATTTTGTTAAAAATGATATTCTCTTCAAGAATCGGCAAAGTAAGAAGGGAGAAACTTTCGAAATGTTAGTTGTGCCTAAGGTTTATCGCGGAGAAATCTTAAAGGTTTGTCACGAAACGGCCTCGAGTCATTTAGGTAGCTCGAAGTCAAAAGCATGTATGTCGCGATATTTCTACTGGCCGAACTGTTTCCAGGAAATGGAGAAATTTGTTAAAACTTGCAACAGTTGCCAGATAGTAGGTCATGGTGGGGATAAGAGGAAAGCACCTTTAGTTATTGTGCCTACAATTAGTGAAGTGTTCTCCAAATTAAACATTGATACTGTAGGGCCGTTTACGCAAAGTAGTTCTGAGGCGAAACACATTTTAACTGCAATTTGTGTAGCTTCACGGTACCCCGAGGCCATTCCTATAAAGGATTTGCAGACGACCACTATCATAGAGGCTTTATTAGAATTGTTTAGCAGGACCGGATTTCCGCGGGAAATTCAAACGGATCAGGGAACATGTTTTACGAGCAACTTGATGGTAGAATTCGCAGAAAAATTTGGAATTCGACTAGTTCATAGCTCGCCGTATCACCCGCAAAGTAACTCGGTAGAGAGAATACACCGGACGATGAATAGATTATTCAAGGTTCTATGTTTAGAGGCAGGAGGTGACTGGGAGACGAACCTTCCGGCAATATTGTTTGCCATGAGAACGTCGGTTCACGAGTCTTTAGGGTATACGCCGGCAGAGTTAGTATTTGGGAAAAATTTGAGGACACCTGTGACACTTTTGTATGAAAATATTGTCGAAAATGAATCAGAGAGTAATTCTGTGACTGAGTATGTGTTTGAACTCATGAATAGGCTGAAGCATATTAGGGAAACTGCGCATCAAAGATTCGAGGGCGAGCAGCAGAAAAGAAAGGTTGCGTATGACAAGAAGGCAGTTGTAAGAAATTTTAGTGTGGGAGACAAAGTATTGATCTTTGCTCCTAATAGAACAAAAAAACTCAGTTCAGTGGATGGGACCGGGGGAAGTCACAGAAAAGGTTTCAGATGTAAATTATGTTGTAAGATTACCTAATAAGAGTTCCGGGAAGGTTTATCACGTAAAAATGATGAAACCGTATCACCAAAGGACGTAATATGTAAATTTTGTTGCGGAGAGTAGGAATGAAGAGGAGGCAACTGATGACGCGATTGATAAATATGCGCTAAAGCTAGAAGCGGGCGATTTCGAGGTTGAGTCAATGCTGGTAGGTACAGATGTTGCACCGGAAATGCATGAGAAATTAAAAGCATTAATTGTGGAATTCAGGGATATCTTTTCTGATAAGCCAGGTTTGACCGAGAAAGTAGAAATGGATATCGAACTGATTGACAATACGGCGAAGGTTAGGAGTGCGCCTTATCGCACGTCTATGAGACAAAGTAAGATTCTACAAGAGGAGATTGCTAAAATGTTAAAGGACGGAATCATTGAAAGCTCGGATTCTGATTTCGCGTCGCCCATGATTTTAGTAGAGGCTCCTGGCAAGAAACCCAGGCCATGTATTGATTATCGCAGGTTGAATAACATTATTAAAACTGAATATTTTCCACTGCCTAGTTTAGACGAGAGAATTGAAACGGTAGCAGCTGCGAAAATAATATCCACTTGTGATTTGAGCAAAGGTTTTTGGCAAGTTAGGATGACAGAAAGGGCGCAGAGATATGCCACTTTTTGCACAAATTTCGGAAGTTACAAACCATTACGTATGCCTTTTGGGATTAAGAATGCACCTTATGTGTGTAGTAAATTAATGGCGGCATTACTTAAGGATTGTTCGGAATTTGCTATTCCTTATATGGATGATATCGCAATCTTTAGTAACGATTGGTCGGATCATCTGCGTCATTTACGCACAGTATTTCAAATACTAAGGGAGGCGAAACTTCACGTTCAGCCGGCGAAATGCAAGTTTGCTCGCGGAACCGTAATGTTTCTGGGCTACGAAATTGGCAGTGGTCTTATGAAGCCGAACGAGGTAAAAGTACGCGCGATTAAGGAATATCCGAGACCGAATACAAAAAAAGAAATTAGGAAATTTCTAGGATTAATTTCATATTACAGGCGTTTTGTGCCGAGATTTTCGGAGAAGGCTGCGCCTCTCACAGATTTATTAAGGGGAAGTACACGACAAGGGAAAATAGAATGGTCGCAAGTATGTGAAAAGGCATTTATAGAACTGCGGGAAGCTCTGTGCGGTGAACCGGTCATTCATGCGCCTGATTTCAGCAGGGAAATTTTAATGCAGTGCGACGCGTCAGACAGAGGGGCGGGGATTGTACTCTCACAGTTAGATGAGGAAGGGAATGAAAATCCCGTGCTATTTCTTAGCAAGAAGTTTTCTCCTTCAGAGATGAAATATTGCGTGACAGAGAAAGAGTGTGCGTCGATTATTTGGGGGCTACAACGATTAAAACATTATTTAGATGGGAATGTTTGCCTAAAGGTAGAAACCGACCATAATCCTCTGGTCTGGTTGCAACAATGTTCCGGGAATAATCCCAGATTGATGCGATGGTCATTGGCAATTCAGCATCTGAATATTAAGATTAAACATCGGAAGGGTAGTCAGAATGTGAACGCTGACATTCTTAGCCGTATGTACGAGAATCAGCTCCAGGCAGAGTCGGGCTTTGCAGAGAGGCGTAATGCCCTCGGCAACGCGTGTGATGTGAGTGCGCGACAAGCAAGTGCCGACACAGTTCACAAATGTGAAACTGTTGCTGTAAAGCAAGTGTCTCTTGATCAAAAACACGAGACAGCATCTGTGACATAGTGTGTTGTTGTGTGAGGAAGTGAAAAGACGTGAAGCAAGACGGACTGGCAGGAAACCAATAATTTATGAACTTTTGCATATTTATATTCACGCAGAAGATAAAAAGAAATTGTATATTATTAAAATCTGAATGTGTAAAGCAATTAGTAAGTTATTTATGTGTAATGGATAGAGACTCACAGAAGAATTGAAAACTGTATATAGTTCGTGATGTGACGCAAGTCAAAGTGTGCATGTTTGTAAATTTGGCGGAAAGGTATATTGCAGATTTGTTTATGTAATGTTTTGAAAAGGTTATATGGTGGATTTGTTTTTATGTAATGTTTTGAAAGGGTTATATGGTGGATTTTTTTGTTGTGATATTTTTTGGAAGGGTATCTGGTGGATTTGTTTTTGTAATATTTTGGAAGGGAGAAGAAAAAAATCTTGGCTACCACATCATAGCGTTAGGAAATTGAGTAGAGAGTAGAGGTAGTAGATGAGTGTAGTTTGGTGTTATTGTAGTTATTCAGCTGATATAAGCAATAGAAAAGCAGGTTAGTAGGGTTGGAAAAGACAATGTATTTGATGTAATTAGTTAGGTTAGGCGCAGTTGTTTAAAATGTGAGCCAACTGGCCTAGGGCATTAACTTTGGGGAATTTTGTTCTGTGTTGTTGGCAACTGCGAAAAAATTCCTGGGGGGGTATATAGGAGTTTGTAGCGTCATGACGCTACCAACAGCATGAGCAGGTGGCAGGCTCCAGGCTCGGACAATAGCAAGCTATGACGCACTAGATTTTCCCGGTGTGCGCGTCGCTTGGATAAGGCAATGGAGGCGGCGGGCAGCGTCGCTAGGGGGCTATTTAAGGGCCGAGCGAACAATAGACGTTCTTCTTTGTGTTCCTGGCTGCGAGGTGTTAGGTCGTTGCAGGTGGTGCTTGGGGCACGCGGCGCAAGAAGCCGGCCGTAGGTCGTGACGAAGGAGACATGTAACTCGGTCTCAGGGCGAGTGGGGCTACGCACAGCGCACGTTAGTATGGGGTAGCGGTGTGGTAGCCGTTCAAATATCATTTCTTGTAGTGGGGTCAATTTAGTTTGTTAATTGTACTACAGTGCTTTGATTGTTTTGTGACCACGGTCGAAGTTGGTAATAAATCAGCTGTGAGTACAACCCACTCTCGTCTGTGTGTTTATTACACCCTGTATGACGCCACAATAGCAACGTCTACTGAAGAAAGGAAAGGGGAGTGGAAAAGCAGTCGCAAACACCCCGATTTTATATTGGACGTAATTGGAGGGCACATAGGAAATTCTTCGCAGCCGCTTCAAACTTCGGACGACCTCGAGAAAACGTCGAGCCGTCGCACGCCGCACGAGTTCCTGTGAGTTTATCTGATTCAATCCAGATTATAAATTGAGGTGCTAGCCAGATTGCAGAACTTTTTACTGACTATGCTAGTTCATAAGGTTAGTGCCTGTAATCATATACAATTTCCGTAAAGAAAATTTAAATTCTGTGTTCGAATGTCAGCTAGAGTTATAGATTCGTTACTGAATTCAGATACATGAAAA
>BLKR01010720.1:0-47778 GCA_011170035.1 Teleogryllus occipitalis | reverse complement strand
TGCATTCAGCGTGACTCACTGCGCGCGTGTGAGGTGGGCTCCGCATGTGCTTATCGGTTCACTGTAAATTATCCATTTGTAGTCATATCCATGAGAATAATTAAAATCTTCCATATGAAATGTAATTGCTTTCCTTAAAAAAAAATTAAAAAAAAATCACGCCACTAATATAAGCATTATCGTATTTCACAACTAATGGGACAGGTGAGAAATTTCCAGACATTGAAAATAAAGAGACAAAGCCAAAATACCAGCGCATCGCCGTCTTGTGCTGACTCACCGGTACACACCGGCCAGCGACCGCTGGGTACGCCGCATTTCCGTGGTTTGGAAGGGCGCGAACTGGCAGGATATCACACGCCCCAAGACAGTCCCAGTCCCAGTCCCAGTCTTTTTTTATGTGGACTTTGGACCGACACTGCCCTAGTTAGCAATATATATTTGGGTATTTTGTTTTTAATTTTTAAATTTATTTTCATTGTAAATTTAATGCTTTTCAAATATGATTTTTTTGTGAAATACACTATAAAGCATAGTGTAATACGAGGACCTCCTACATTTTTTAAAAACTTTGTTATAATTGCGAATTTAGACATTCATTTTTGTGTGATACACTTCGAAATATGGTGTTACACACAGACCCACATTATATTCCTCACAAGAGTATCGTGACACGGTGAATAATTAAGTCGAGGATCATTCCTCTTTCACAATCGCAGAGCCAAGAGTGATCCCTAACCTGCTTCGTTGTGAAGGGATATACTGTTTGAAGAAAAGCCGTTCCTTTAAGATCAGCCTTTCAGCAACGTAAAACTTCTCGAACGGGGAAAATGAGCTTGTAAAGCTCCGGCGAATGGCATTTACGACCTTTTATTTTGAAAAGGCGATTGCCGGTATGACCTACATTGTTGTTACTGAAATGAAGCATTCTAATTCGCAACGAAAAGCTATCTTGAGATTTATCTCCCAAAGAATAGGCGTCGAATATTCATTTGGTGAAAGCTCTTTTACTCTCGGCATGAATAATCATACAACCGGGAAAACATTTCATCACACGACGTATCACTCCATATTTTAAGTGGCGAACGAAAAGAATTTCCAGTGGTTTGCCGTGCAGTTTTATCAATAGATAAAACTTCGAACTTTCATTACCAATGAATGGCATCAATGACTCCGTGGGAAACGAGAAATCCTAAATTGAATTTCCTTCATTTAAATGTTTCTTCCACAAAAGCCAATATTCGCCAGTTTTACATATGAACAAGAACTAACTCCCAACAATAAATCTTAACACAAAGTGAGAGTGGTACTTCATACTTCCTTACCCCTCATGCGTGGCGAGGACCGCTGCACGGCAGCATACTATTTTACAAACATTTCAACTCTCAGCAAGGAGAATTACTCTAGCTCACTCTAGGAGTGTTTAAACTAAACTTGAGACCTTTACAAATCTAACAGATATCGCCACATGTCCTTCAGACTCCCAGCCATTCAGAGGAAAGCTAAAGATAGTTGCGCAAATTACAAAACACCTAAATGCGTCAAGCACAGCAGAAGCGACTCCGGGTGCACGCTTAAAGGCTGCATTAGCACACGGAGCGCGGAAAATCCGGAGGCCTATGGGCGTCATTAGTTGCAAAAGGGTTAAGTTAAATCTTAAAGATACTGCGTTTTAGACATTAAAAATTCTCCGGCTATCCACGTATCGGCGTCGTAGGTTTTTTTTGCCGATTTTAAGACCACATCGTAGTTTTCTTCAGGGTTGAAATGTACAAAGATGATCTGCGCTCTGAATTTGTAAGCCTTGAGTAGGCCGGTTGTGATATGACAGTGGAATGGTCAGTTTAGATATCCACAAGTGCCGCGTCACCCGGGCAGCCAAGCACAATCTAAACTATACCAATTCCTTTTTAATGAAGTTAGTAGGCGAAAAGAAATGTCCACACATTCCACAAAAATAGTAAACGTAACTGAGAGAGCCTATTTGTTACTTATGCGTGTCTCCACCACCGAGATAAAGGATCATCGTCCTTAAGGGGAGAAGGACTTCCCTTTCTTGTCCATGTTAATTTTATGATTTTTAGGTTCATATATCTCAAAAAATGTTTTATTTATTCCGGTTCCCTATTCTGGGTCATCTAGAATCTCCTAATTGTTTTCTTTCTTTTAGCTTCCCTATTCTTCTGTTTTTGTTTTAGATCATTTTTTTCGCACTTGCTTATACGTTGTTTGGCAATGCATTGCAGGATAAATTTGGTATTTCTTCCAACAGGCATTCCTAATTATTTCCTCACTACAATAGTTACATTTACACAACAAATTAGGGAACTTTTCAAATCCCTAAAAAATAATATTTTTCCCCATTCTCCATTCCTCCAAGGGTTACGCCCAATCTTTAAATGCCCTGACTACTGCGTAAATTAAATATTTTTTCAGAAACAAAAACCTAGTAAAACGTTCATAAACTATCAGCTTGTTCTGGAGAAAGAAAATAAATTGGCGCAAATTAAGAAAACTCAACTTATTTTCTCGACTTTTTGTGTCATTCTCCCCTTAAGAAAGTCTGTCATCCGTGGGTAGAAAAAAAACTGAGTTGAAGAAACATACTCTAGGAATGTCTCTCTTCAACTAATTCTCAATAGTGCAGGCAGTTGCCGCGCTGTTGGCGCTAGTGTTCTTATTTGCAGCATATCTGCACGAGAGCACCAGAGGGCATAGTTTCATGCGATGTTATGGTGTCTTTGGCAGCTTGGTGGCATGAAGTAAGACATGACCGCGTTTATTCGCCTGAATAATACAAGGATACAATGTTCAAAAGTGCGACAAATACTTAATCTACTCTTCAAGTAAAATCATTTCAGCGAGATATTTTTCTTAAATTCAGGAAATGGTCGTCGCAGTATGTTGGAAAATACCCAAAAGCAGAGAAGATAAGCGACTATCTGTCAAAATGAGTACAAACCGGCACTTCATCGTCAGAAAGACGGGTAATGGCTATGTTGAAATATTACCTTACATCGACGGTATAAACACAACTTCAAATTAAAGTAACTGATCACTTTTTTGCCTCCTGAAACTTGAGGCGTACAATCCAGAAATTTTTCCCATAAAAAGTAATCTCTTAATGATCTTTAGAAGGTTACATACATCCCTTATGAGCACCCCTCCCTTTTTAAGAGACCTTCCTGGACACTACAAAACCCAGAAGATGCCAACAACATAGACGATTTCAATGATGAGTAATCGTTGTTTAAAGATACAATTATTAGGTGGTTTTATTTTGAACTTTGTACATTGTGCCAGTAAAATGCTTTTCTTTGTATAAGCTACTATTTTTGTTCGTATATGTTCTAGGCTAATGTAATATAGCTCAAACTCCGAAACCTAAATCAAATCTCTCGACAAAATATGACTAAATATAACTAGAAAAATTTTATATGTAATAAATAAGGAACGGATTTTATTGTAATAAAAATGCAAAATATGTACATATATATGTGCTTATTTTTTCCAAAACGTGTAAGAGAACATTATGTTTAAAATTGTTCTCTACAAGCATTTCCTGACCATAAAATCCGATCAGTTCTTAACAAGGATTCCGAGTTGCTGAAAGTAGGTTCTATCTCTACGAAGTAATTGTACTCTAAACTTCACCACATATCAGAATTTTATTCGAAATATAAAATACGTTCATAGTATATATTCCAATATTTACTAGAAGCCGGTGTACAAGTGAATAGTACAACCGTGTAGCGAGTGATTGATCCCAGGGGAGGGGGTTCAAGGGTATAAACCTATCCCTGCAAATCTAACAACGCGATAAGAAAATTTACTGTAAAAAATATTTGTTAGTTTTCGATCGAGTAACGAACGTGTTTGAAACATACGGAAGAACGTAGTTAAAAATACTTTTATTCACAAAAATCCACCATCCTTTACCCCGAGTAAGCAGTTAGGGGATGGGGGGGTAAGTTTGATAATTCATGGCGAAGATATGGTGGTCATAGAAGCGAAGTAGCATTAAATTTATTTATAAGAAAGATTATTCTGCAACATATATTGCAAACGCCGTATAAATATATTAAAATATAGCGAAATGTGTATTAATTGGTAAAATATGTAAAAATATGTAATTATACCAAAATATGTAAAAATATATAAAATAAAAGTAGTTCCAATTCATTCAGAATGTCTTGTAAACTCTACAAAAAATATAATTGAATGCTGGTAGCTAGTTTGTATAAAAACCTGTAATTACATGGAAATCCGTTCCCTAGTAATAAATGTGCTTTTAACAATTTTTTTTAAAAAATGAGATGAAAAAGATGACAAAAAAGGTGATGAAAATGACTATTGCACAACATTTTATACCTATTATAACATAAAATTTCACACCATTTCAGAAATGGGTTCAACAAACTAAAGAGTATAAATCATTAATATAAAAATTGTTAGTAAACAAACTTCAGTTACAACAGGCTTTTCCCCAGAACCTAAGGATAAGAGAATGCGTACCTTTTTCCTCTCGCCATTCATTCTCACCTTACTTCGAAAGATGAAAAATGTAATCGTGCGTCGGAAAAACGCTATTTTTTTTACAGAAAAATTTTATTGCTGGGCCATGGTAACGAAAAAGTGAATAAATCTTGTTCCATGAAGTAAATTACTTCCTCTAACACGATGTGTATTCCGAATCCATGTTCTGTGAAACCTCGATGCCGTCCTTCCACGCTAAGCCATAAAACGCTCAGATCACCGTCTCCAAAATTGATAATCCGCTTTCTATCTGAAGAAACTTAGTCCAGGCGAGTTTAAAACTAATATATATTAATTTTAGGGGTACGTCATATAAAGCCGTAGTTACATTTTAAAAGTTTCCCAATTTTTATTAAACTGTGGCCTTGGATGGCGCAAAGACTCTTCAAAGAAGTGCAGTTTTCGTGAAATCCCTGATCTTTCTATATCTGCCCACAATCTACAAAATTAAAGATTGAAATTTTTTTCTTTAATGAAATCCTTTCCTGAGAGACGTCATGTTTAATTTTTCGAAACCGTTTCCGCGCAAAGTTACTTTAAATTTAGACAATTTGAAACTATTTCCTCAAAAAGGCTCTAAATTTTTTCTGTAAATTTTCTCCATATGTATACCAAAGAAAGGTAAAAAAATGTGAAAATTTAGCTAGCCCCATTTCCGCCCAACTCTCTTGAAAACAGCGAAAACTTAACATTTCAAACTACAAATTTGAATGCACCGTTCCAAATATTTTCTTTTTTCCCCACAGATAAAACAAGGGACGCTTAGAAGAATGGATCAGTCTCCTTTGCGTTGATCTCAAAATTTTCGAAAATTGCAGAAGTTAGAAAAACTCTAAGTGGAAAAGACTGATATTACGACCGCTAGTTTAAAATCAATTTATCGACCGCCATTTACAACTTTTTTACATTTTGTTTACAGTGTCCTTTATTCCACATAACATTTCTTAGTAGTTACAAGCAGTGTTCATTTGAATCCTAATTCTAAATTTCTTGGCGAATTTGTTGCAGCATACCACTAGGCTTACGAGACTTCGGATTAGGCTGAGAGAACACTATCATAATTTTAAAACTGAATGCAGGCTTTCGATTTTTTTTTAATTTTAAGCCTTGTATTGGATTTAACTTTTTTCTCGTTTTGTCTGCAAAATAAAATTCTACGGAAATATAACTTGCCATCATGCAACAAAGATGTCCAAAATTTCTTTCTCGAATCTGCTTTTCTCAACATTCCACCCAGAGTATTATTTCAGTACCCTTACCAAATCGTATTCCTCATCCTCATCATCCTCTTCTCTCTCGTTACCCATAATTTCTTTTTCCTCTTTCCTCAGCAACATCTGCTCTAGCCTGTCATAGGCTATGATGCTCATTATCCTCATTTTACGCAGGCCGGAGAAACGAATCCCCCGCAGCCTTCGTCTCCACCGTCTCAAGCACTTCTCCTGCAAAACAATCGTTAGTTTCAGAAAACTATCTACATCTCGCATCTTAATTGCTACTGATAGTTCTATTAACGTCTTGTAGGCTTCAGACGTATTATAAGGCAAAATAACCAGAATAACAAGAATCTCTTTTCCTTCACGTATTTGTAAAGCTTTACTCTCCATAAATGTGTTTTCGATTAGGTCAGGTTGCATTCTTTTCTTCCCTAACACACATTGGAACAATAATATTTCAATGAAAATTATTAATCTACATGATTATAAAATCTAGTCATGCGCGATGCACACTTTTTTCTCTCCCACAAATTCTCCACAATTATCTCATTTGTATTATCTGAAAGGTAAGCTTTTCCCGGATTTGTTGCATTATTTTATTTCGTCTTCGATAGATACAGATACAGATACTCTGCTTTAAAAGTTACGAAAACATAAATTGGAAAATATATTTAATTTCAAGAACATTTGAAGTCTATTTTGCTACCAAGCTTATGATACATGATGTCCAGACTTTTCCTGACTCAATTGAATGCACGTGATGGGCTCCCTGCGGACAATGACTTAACCAAATCTTGCAAAAATTAACAATACAAGTGTAAAGATTCCTAACAAACTCGCGTAAAAGCATCTCGATAGGCAGCCCGTTACAATTTACTGCGTTTGGAACCATTTGAAAGATCGGCAACTAGAATATTTGTTGCCGGCTGAGTAGCGAGAAAGTACTCGTGATCTTTGGTGGTTGTCTGTATCGATCTGGGCATCCCAGCGAGAAGCTTCGATTGTGGGCGAAGGTCGCAGTTGCGGAACCGAACGTGACGGCGCCGGCGCCTTCTCACCTCCACTACTAGCAAACAGAAAGACAGGGCCACACGATTTAATGAAAACAAAAGCTATGCCGCTCCTGCAACGGTAATGTATTGCACTCCTAATTCAAATTTACACATTTCTGATATAGTAAGTGGTATATAAAACATTATAATAGTCCTAAAGCATCAAGGTGGTTGGGTCGCAATGCCATGCGCTCCAATATCCCGGTACTTACACGAGGCTGAGCGCCCCCCCACACACATACTAACGACAATGAGCTGGCGGCCCATATATATTACTCCTTTTTACTCAGAGAAAACCTTGAAAGCTTTATGTTGGGCGGCGATAGATATTCACGCTCCACTTCGATACTAACACATTCGCACACATTTGTGCGTCAAAAGACATACGCGAAATGTGGGATAAAGGCGATTCAGCCAAGTGTTCGAGACTCGCTTCCAACTGATGTTCCGGCATATACCGAAAACTAGGTTCATCTCGCCGTATTCAGAGGCGACATGTGCATACCTTCCCCCTTGTTTTGAAAAAAGGCCGCGCAGCTCCGTACAAATGCAGTTACTTCAATTACACAGCAACATAAATACACGAAAAAGGAACTACGAAGGGAGTTTCATCAACCTGCAACTGGCCATTGCATTCAATCCCTTTCAATTTTTAAAAAAAATTATCTTACCTTCTTTTCCATCAACTAATTTTCAAACTAAGAAAATCCTATGAGCGTCACAGAAGATTCTAATCCACATTTCCGAAAGAAATTCAAACTTCCGAAAAAAGAAAAGCCCATGATATTGCTATACGTACTTCATATAACATTTCCAATCCGATAACAATATATTTCCCCCATTCTCGATTCCTAGATTCGCCGCGCAGCGCCAATGTGAATCACACATGAAAGACTGTTGGGTAAAGATTATTAACAGTTTCCTAGAAGAAAATCTTGTTTTCTGTATTATAATTACACATTCCGAAAACGGACTATTCGTTATTACAAGGAGCACACGGGGCCGTCTTCTGGTCCGGATAAGTCTCGACATCATGAATACACTTATTTTCACTATGTCCTACGTAATTCTTCATAGCATCATGAAGGCAATTTTTTTAATAGCTGTGAAAAATTAACTTGCCCAAAACAAGAATTTTCCAGCATTTTAGATTTCTGACAGTGCACGAGAGCGAGACAAAATGTCGAGATTTCCCGTACACTTGTATAATACCTCACAGCATAATTTATCGTTATAATACAAGTCATTTTAAAAAGTGTGCGTTTACGACTACCTTTTATCATCAACTTACAGCATTAGTGGGCGTTGGCCAACAATCTTGGAGAACGGGAGAAGGTCCGAAAATAACCCTCATTACTAAGATTGGAATGTATGGTACCATCACAAGAAGCGTAGCCGCCATGTATGAAGGCAAAACTAGGATTATTAGAGGAATGGCAGCACTTAAAGGCATGGGAGCTCGACCCCATACATCTCTTCCATCTGCAAAAAAAATTATATTGTACTGAAATAATATTGAAAATCTAGCAATATATTAACACTTCTTTCAACAAATTGCATCTCTGATGCGTTTAGCTTCAATACAATGCCAGAAGAATTTAAGAATTCCAATGGTGCGCGCACAGGAGGGCTGGAGGGCCGTACCCCTCCACCCTGAAAATTTTATAAGGAACGCCGTAGTCTCGCGTAATAAAACTATCTGTAAATATGTTTAATACTTAAGTAATCCCCTTTTTATCTGACAATTTAGGAATTTCTTATACAGCATCCGGGGATGAGACTCAGAAGGCCATCTGGCAACCTTGTAAATGGCTTAGCACAATATAAATTTAATGTATTAACTGCATCGTTAAAATTATCATTTCATTCTCCCTGCTGCACCTTTTATTTACCAGAAAAAATAGAAATTGATTGCGCCCCCCCTCTCGTTTTCTGCTGTGAACGCTAATGCTTTAAACAAACCATTCTCTTAAATAGTATAGAAAGAAAACCATTAAATAACGCAAACATTTAAGTAGCCTTACCTCATTAAGAGTCTTACCTCATTCATTCATTTTTCATTAAATTTAAAATTATGCATTCGACGTCGACTCGTACAATGGTTCTAAAATGTCAAATTTAGTTTTATAGTGAAGAGTCTGACACATTCACGATCTACTCCGTTATAGCTCCTAATGAAACTAAAGGACGAACGTTTCAGCAGCCTGGCACATTTTAGAACATCTCCACAGTTCTCACTGACGTTACCTTCAGCGCCCTACGGTAAAACTTAAGATTTTTTTATATGATGCGTCTTTTTTGCAACACGTCTCTTAGCATTTTTTGAACAGAGCATATCTGGAGTAATTCTCCGTTACGTTTCTGTCTTGTATCGTAAACCCCTGTCAGTCAACGCCAGCATAGGCGGCGCTGATTGTCTGGAGTGTATGGAGCACTCCATACCCCGAAAATCTCTGCGTATGGAATTCCATTCTCCAAAAGTATTGAAAATAAATATTAATTTTTTGAAAAACAGACAAATAATAAAATTTTTGAAGCAATAATAAAAACTATTGTGATTTGAAAATAGACACAGCAATTATAAATATCACAATTTAACTATGATTAAATCCTTTTATTTAAGTTATGTGTAAAAGTCCATGAATAATTCCGGAAAGCAAATATAATATTTCAAACTAAATGCTGTGTCGCTGCGACGCTGCAAGATATGATTGTTAATGTTTACGAATCAATCGAAAATGTAACTGATACATTTCTGATATACATAAGATAATGGGCTACGATTTCACGTCTGTGCTTCAGATTTGGGTAAAAAATTAACGATTTTTAATTGTTCACTTTCATTATCTTCAATTTCAATTTACGCAATAAATATGAATAAAAGAAAGAAACAAGGAACAATTTTATATTTTTTCAACAAATTATAACTTAAGTATTAGCATTTTCATAAATATATACCAATAGTTTTGTTAAAAACATTTATGTTTTGTGTATATATATATATATATATATATATATATATATATATATATATATATATATATATTATATAATTTAATTTAGGATACATCTATTTTGTCATCAGATGTACAATCCAGCACAATCAATAAGGTAAAAAAATACTACAACGAAAACTCTAAGCTATTCTACTCCAGGTACATTTTAATTTTAAAATTATTAATTTTAAATTCTATAAAAAATATAGAGAAAAATTTAATTATATTAAATTACTTTTTAATTTTTGAATTCCAATACAACTTTTAATTTCATTTGCATTCAGTTGTATATACATTTTTTGAATAGCCTATAATACGGTAATATTTATTTAAAATATTTATTTTTACGTTAATTTTAAGGAGAAAAGTACCCGCTGCTTTTAAACGTTGGCAAAATACTTATAAGTGGTTGACACTTAACCCGGAAATGAAAGCTATATGTACTATTTGCATTGAAGCTAAAGAAAAGCAGTTGCCAATTCCTTCAAGTTCTAGCTGTCAGGTATCTTTAAAAGCGGCTTTAATTGAAGATGGCTTCAATTGTTGGAAAAATGCAGTCATTGCTTTCAAGAACCACGAATCTGGAGAATTACATTTATCTTGTGCACAAGCAATATGCAGTTCAAAAAATAAAAGTGTTTGTGAACGATTATCTGATCAAAAAACAAAGAAATGATGGGCAATCCAACTGCTTTGGAAAAAATATTTAGCACTGTAAATTTATTAGCAAGACAAGGTTTAGCGTTACGCGGAAGTGGCAATGAACAATCAAACCTCGTACAATTTTTACAAACAAGAAGCAACGATTCGGTGGAACTCGCCACTTGGTTAACTAGATCACAAAGTACGTGGTTGCATCATGATATTATTAATGAAATATTGGAATGCATGTCAAATGAGATCCTAAGACAAAAATTACAACTTATAAAGTCCGCGAAGCCATTTTCGTTAATAGTAGATGAAACTTCCGATGCTTCACGAATGGAACAAGTGTCGATTTTTCTGCGGACTGTTTTGGACGATTTAACAATTCAAGAGATTTTTGTTCGTTTTTATCAGTCACATAGTACAACATCAAATGCTTTATTAAAAAATCATTGAAGACATTTTTATGCGATTTGACTTAAGTTTCAATCATTTACGAGGACAATGTTACGATGGGGCATCTAACATGAGCGGCAAAATTTCTGGTTTGAAAATTTCTTATAATTGAAAAAGAACCTCGAGCTTTATTTTTACATTGCTCAGCACACACCCTTAACCTTGTTGTACAAGATGCAATGGAAGATGTCTATAGCGCAAGAAACTTTATTAGTACCTTCAAAGAACAAGTAAATTTCTTAAGAAATTCGCCAAAGCGATAAGCAATCTTCAAAGATTTGCAATCAGAAACGTGTCCTACTATATCTCCATTTTGCCCAACCAGGTAAAATACCCTTTGTTATTGTATAAATATTAAAATGTGTATTTATATGAATGTCTTATAATTTCATTGTTTATTAAGGAGGTGTATACGAGTCAAATTTCTTAAAACTCTTCAAGCAGGAGACAATTACAAGGCCGCTTTAACATTTTTCGAACAATTGGAATACGACAGATATGCAGACTCTAGCGTCTCAGCAAAAGCAGCTGGATTTCGAAGAAATTTGATGTCATTTGATTTCTTTTTATTGCATATTTCGATTGCAATTTTTGAACGTATCTAAATGTTAAACACCGAACTTCAAAAACTTGAGTTGTGCGTTAATAAAGAGTATATAAAGATTAAAATTGTTGAAGATCAAATGAACGAAATGCGAAATTCACAATTTGAAAGTCTATGGAATAATATTGTCAAAGAAGCGGCACATTTAGACATTGATGAACCGGAAATAAAACGAGCAAAGAAAGTTCCTAAACGGTATAAATATTCGTCTACAGAAACCCAACATAATTTTTCTAATGAGTCAGATTATTATAGAAAAATATTTTTTGAAATATTAGACCAAGTTCTTATGTCGTTTAAAACCCGCTTTGATTCTGATACTATGTCATTTTTAAATACATGCGAAAATTTTGTAATTGGAAAGACTTTCTGAGGTAGATGCTATTGTAGAGTTTTACCTGTATAATCAAAATGATAACTAAGAATTTAACTTGGATCTAAGTAAGCTCGTCGTGACACGTTTTTAAATATAGCATCGAAACAAAATTATGCAATTACTTCACTCCGAGATATTATAAAATTTTCGAAAGAATCTTCGGTTCTACATTTGTGCTATGAACTCGAAAAGGTGGTCAAGTTTTTACTTGTTGTGCCGAATTCATCATGTACTTGCGAAAGGTCGTTTTCAGCAATGCGACGGTTAAAAAATTATCTTCGAATAACAATGGTGCAAAAACATTTAAACTCATTAGCTCTTTTGAACATTCATCAAGAAGCAGCGAAAGCATTAGATATGACAAAATTAATGATTTTATAAATAAAAACAAAGTACGAAAAGCAACATTTGCATTAAAATAGTTTATTAGATATTGAAATAAGTTTTGTAAAAGGTGCGTAAATGTTATTGTTAACTTAAAAAATATAGGGTACATGTGTTATGTTAAAAATATGTATTTTGAATTCTCTCTCTTCACCCTATCCCCCTAATTCTAATTTACTCCATACGCCAGAAAATTTTACTTCGCCGGCACTGAACGCCAGGGGCTTGGCCGCTGTTAGTAACCGGGGTTCCCAGACGGTCACCCGTCCAGGAAGCCGTGATGTCTGGATTAGCTTAACTTCCACGGAGCGTAGTTTAGAAATTCGGCCAACAGAGCCGGTGGTTTCGCGCCCAATTCTCATGGGTGGGACGTTTCTCCGGTACAGCGAGTCTGAAGCGAGGAAAGAGTACCCACCGTTGGCGATGGTGTCTGCGTCGGCCTCCGCGTCGGCGTCGCCGGGAGGATTGGGGCGGCGCCAGGGGCGGTTGAGGGCGCGGACGAGCGTGCGCGCCAGCCGCTCCATCAGCTCCATGAGGCGGTCCGCCTGGCGGAAGAGCTGCTGGCCGCGCGGCCGGGCTGCCACGTCCTCCGCCACCTCCCACGCCACGCGCCCCACGCGCCGCTCCACGCGCGCCACCATCTGCGCCAACACCTAAGCAAACCAACGACCGCATACTTCCTCCAATCATCGGTAACCACTGCGTATACTCGGATTTCAACAGAGTGGCACGTGAAGGTCACGAACTGGACGGGGATGGTGACCCTGTCATCCAATCGGGAGCTTCTTTATGACTTCATTTTCGGTATTGGTGCTCCCGATTGGATGACTATCCCCCAGCTCCTTCCAGCTCGTGACTTTCAAGTCCCATTGTTTAAATCTGAGTATAATCATTAAAATATTGTAGCAATAAAACCTATCACTTTCATAATCCGGACGACTGGTGCTCAAAAAGGGACCGACCAAGGAAAAAGTTAGAAGGTTTCTCTCACCGGTTTTGTGTTTTTGAGAGTGCTAAAATCTAATTTTAGATTTACCACCTCGAGAAATGTCGGCATCACCTAAAAAATTGAAGAAAAAAATCATTTCGCACTTTCAGAATTTCGCTTCTCTCAAATACTAAATGCGTGTTGACATGTATAAGATTATCTATTATGTATATGAAAGACCTACAAAATTAAAGTAAACAAAATTTCTTGCAAAATTTATAAATTAGATCGCATTTCCTGAACGGTTCAGGAGTTAGTGCGCGCTGAAAAACCAACTTTTTGATTTTATGGCTAAAACGGGTGAAAATCCCTCTCGTCCTATTAACTCGCGGCGGCGCTGTAGATCACTACGTCATTCTTGATAACGACTATTGAGAAGAAAATTGTTTGCATTGTTCTGCCCGTCGCGAAACCAGAAGGAACGAGCCAACTCCTTCGGGATGTTGGTGGCCCGTTCTCAAGATTAGTAAAATATGACTAAAGAGAAAAGACCAACATTCTGTGCATTACAGGATGTTCATATAATATTTGTACAAACATTACGTTCTTCCAATTCGTGTCAACTTAGGATGTGACAGTAGCTAAACTAAAGACAAAATTTTATCTAATAAAAGTCCTCCGTTACCAATATATGACACGGTTTTTGATAGAATAATGTGCCATTATTTTCTCCATAAATTGTGTCACTCCTAGTGAATCACTGACGTGGACATAAGATACCCACGTCACAAACTGGTCCACAATGTGTGTACACTTTAGGTACGTCTCCAGATAAACGTGTCTGTTCTACCTGAAGATTTAACACTACAATGCAGAAAGACTTTTCCTGACCAGAGTGATAATTAATAGGCGATAAATCCCGTTCCTACGCAAAACATCTCCTGCGGCAGCTATAATTCTGAAAGCAAAGCGTTTGTTATATTTTATAGTCTACGCGAACTTCAACTTCGTCTGTGAAAGCCTCGTCAGCGTCAAAAAGAAATTGTTTAACACCAAAGAAATCACAGACTCCTCGTGTAGAGAGTGAGGAGTTACCGAGCATCAGGATCAATCCTAAATAAATGTTTTTTTGCGCGTAGTAGGCAGATCCCAAGCACATTTTGGAGAACTATAATATGCATAGTATTACACTATGTGAGCCAAAATAAAATATTTCTTACTCCTTCATTAAAGGACAATCTAACTAGTTTTCATGTATTAGAACTCCAAGTAGTAACAACCCAAATACATCGATCTGGGGATATTCAAATACCTCGCGCGATTAGTTTGGTTTATGCAAAAACATTACGCATTTCGGGAGTTGAAATGTTGAAGTTCATTCTCTTACTCCGAAATCACCTCGGGCTTCATGAAAGGGGAGTACTGGCAAAGTAAACTAGTTAAATACTTTATTTACAAGGGAAATTATAAAATTATTACAATTAAAGACACGCAATGTTTGCTCTCCGTGTCTGAGCCGTTATCTTATCGACCCCTTAACCTCCAGAGCGCGGGTTCGACTCCGGCTGAGGAGTGTGGATTTCTAAAGGACGGAAAATCCATTGTGGTCATGCCATACTTACATCATGTAAAAGAAACGAGGCTACATACCAGGCAAAATTACTTCCTCGAAAAAATCCCTGACGTAATTAGACTATATCACTTCGCCTGGTATGTCGAGTAGACTTAATATTTCTGAGACACCAAAACTTGAAATAATTTCAAAACTTGACATAA
Organism: Teleogryllus occipitalis; assembly: GCA_011170035.1. Lineage (NCBI taxonomy): Eukaryota > Metazoa > Arthropoda > Insecta > Orthoptera > Gryllidae > Teleogryllus > Teleogryllus occipitalis. The sequence goes on along the minus strand of BLKR01010720.1, from coordinate 32,808 downwards.
CGGTATAACGTAGCCAAAAAAAAAAAATCACTTAATACACTTGGCAACATTTCCATTTTGATGTGAAATTTAAGGTCAATGAAATATTATAGTTTTAGTATTGGTTACAATTTAATTTGTACATATTGTTTAAATACAGAATTGACATTTTAAATATTCACACACATTAAATCAGCAGAAAAATACAAAAATATCTTCAGGAACCAAATTTTTAAAAAAAATCAAGTTGTACAAGGAGTGTTCTCAATTATTTTCATTAAAATTTTCACGTTAGCTTACGGGCGTGTAACGTACGTGTGCATGCAGCTAAAAGCGGGCAAAACCTGCGTTCACTCATCTGGTAGGGCACCATTTGTTCCGGGAAATTCGATGAATTTGAAACGCAATGCAGCTTACCCTTAGCATCCCGCCTGGACGTAAGACCAAATGTGACTCCCTCATGCAATCTCGGGTTGGTAAGTTCAGAGACGACTGAACAACGGATATGATCCAATTGGGAAGATAAGAGCCCGAACATTGCCGTCTGGTCGTAACTAGGGCCGCAAACCGAGATCGTGGCAACACCGCATATCCCCACTCTCAACTGCAATCTCTCAGAAATTGCAATTAGACAGTAGGCATCATGAAAGTATGAAGGTTCAATTCATACCACAACAAAATGCAGAATTGATACATATTAAACGGCACTGGTTTCAGAGACCACCAGAATGTCCTGCTGGGTTGTCATAAAAACTTTTCTTAATTGAAACCTTAAAAAAGAGAGACTGTTGATAATATCAGAATTTTATTTTATGCAAAAAACCCTTATGAATCTTGCAAATTCGCCTAATAAATTTCCAAAATTCTGGATTTTCAGGCAGCATTGCCCAAAACCTGCATTTTCTTGCAGTAACCCCCCAAATCTTGCAATTTCGTGCAATATAAACAAGCATTAAAATAACGCCCGTTTCACTGTTCAAGTTTCTGTCAACGTTTCATCCAATTTCAAGTTAGCAAAGAAAAGATGCAGTTACACGGAAATCCGGTCTTTAATCATAACTAAGGGGACTTTCGACCAGGACCTAAAATTTGACGTGCCACATGATACATTTACTCATCGCAAAGTGCCACATCACAATGTTATATTTGTTTATTACATTATTTAACTTCCTTTTAGGATAAACTTCAAGCATCAGCTAACGTTATCTTTAATATGTATTTTTAATCATTCAATAATGCAATTAATATATCCACAATAAAAGTTTTCGAACGTAAAGTAAAATTAGAGCGCCGCCGCAAGATAAAAGGTCGAGAGATGTTTTTCTGCCGTTTTAGCCAGAGGCCCGAAATGTCGAATTCAATAAAACAGAATAAACAACCTACTCAGACTGACAATCCTAAAATACTGGATAGAAAATATTTTTAATGAAAATGACCATGCAAACTTTAAACAAAGCTTCATAATGTACTTAATACCATCATGGAATGTAATGTACTGACAATTATGATTTTATTCTTTCCCATTTAAAACATCTGTGTGGTTATAAAAGTCCCTCTCCCTATTCACCACCATAATTTTGCTCTGGCACACCATTTCCGGCCTTCCCCAACCATTACTTTCACTCCCAACCCTGTTCAGTTCTTGCCCATTACAACGTGAGCCGGGTTCATTCCGTTTCTTCTAACCAGGTCCTCGTCGGATACGAGATAAATCTCACTGACACACAGATATTTTTGAAAACTTCGAAGATGATTTTTCTGTCAAAAACAGGTGGGCCCCATTTTTTATATTGCGTAGTTTTCTAGTTTTAAATTATTTTGTTATACGTTAAATAAATTAAAAATTAAATCTCTTAAAATTCTACACATTTTCGAAGTGAATGTGTGTTATCTTAAGAAGTTTTTGTACATCACTTTGTTAAAATGTTGGGTTTATCAAGATATATTTATTCAACCTTTAACACCTGAACTAACGAAATGCGAGAGGTTTGGGGAAAAATGTTTATCTTATGAATTTCTTTGAAAATTCAAAAGTTGGCATAATAATGGTTTTCTGCCACTTAATTGTAGTTATTGTGCTCTCCTGTAACAAAAAATTTCACAGAAAATATATTTTTCCCGGCTGGGATTTTAACACTTTCAGTCGCTTCTACTCTGCGAATTCTTGCGCTACACGGGGTGCCTTTCTAATGCTATAATGACTGAAGTGGCGAATAACCCCCTGACACGTCATGAAACTTAAAATATCGTAAAACGACCTAATATTAATCAAGGGTACCTTAAAATAATTGAAATTTCTAATATTTAGGATGACTAGCTAAGGTGATTCACAAGTTAAAAAAAATGAACTTTTGACAATTTTCGAAATTGCCGAGATTTAAGCAAAAATGAAAATTTAAATCAAAATCGGACCTGTTCCGTATTACTAAGCGAACTTTGTAGTATTAAAATAAAACATTTAAAGGAAAATTTTAACTTACGAGAAAATCATCTTTACCTGTTTACTTCATATTCACTATTTCACTTTTTACGCGAAAACTACTCCTTTTCAAAAAAGAAAAATGATCATTGAAGATCAAATTTTTAAGAAACCATCATTTTATTAATTTTTATTGAAAGCAGTGTCTTCAGTAACTTAATTGTAGGAGAGCTTCGAAAATTTTGAAACCATTTGCAATTTTCAACATTTCAGAGGTTCTTCTGAAACTGACCAACGCAATCTTTTGCAAGCCCACTTCCTTTATTTGAGAAAAAATTAATTAAATTTGAGGGAAATTATAAAATATCCTATGATCTCGAAAATTTAAATAAGTTTCAAATTAAAAGGGACCTCGATATGAGAGAGATCAGAGAATATATCCATTTTTGTGATAATCCTTTGGCGGTTTAGGCGCCTATGCGTTTTACTGGCAGATCGGCGGACAGACTGATAGAAGTTTGTAGTGAAAAAAGTTTTCGGCATCAAGAATCCCCAAAACTTATTTTACTACATACACAAGATAGTAATTTCTACGAATACAAAAAAAACACATACTTTTCAGTATCAGGGACTATCAAAATTTATCAAAATATAGACATTCAAGCAGCACTCACTTTCACTATATGGATTGTACGAGAAAGTAAAATGGACATGAAAATATGTAGGATATTTCTTTTATTCAGAGTTTACCCATTTTGGCAAGGGAGTATGGAATAGCCTTTTTCAGCGGATATATTGTCGGTGCATGAATATGACATCACAAAAAACGTTTCTTTAGTTAAGTGGACAATGTTTTTAGAATTTTTTTGTATCAGCTTCATATGATTCACAAGACAGCCGGTATACACAGTAAAACAGTTGCGAAATTACGTACTCCGTTGAGGATACAAACTACCTCCAAAATTATATTTTTTAAGTGGGTTTCTTTACTCCTGCACTGGCAATGAAATCTTACGGTCGATCTCTGCCACAGAAAAATCAATAGATTTTGCGAGAGCTCCATTTTATTATTTACTTCATAGTACGCTAAAGTACCGTCAAACAAATACAATAGATATTTACATAATAGTGGAGAATACAAATCTTCGACGTACGAATGATTTTTTTACCCTGTCGAGGCTACAAGAACTATGTCCGGAAATTTGAAACTAGTTTCTATGCCATAGGTATTCGTCCGAGTTTGGGACATTTTTTAATACTGTAAACTTGCACAAGCTCTTGAGATTATTCACTATCTGCGAGCCTGGGAGACGGATAGTGTTACCTTGTTGCACGCGTACCGCGAAGTGCAACTTTTCTATCAATAAAAAATACTTTTTTGGAACAAGTAATTTGCATGCACGAGTGCTGACACTTTCGACGGTAATGGCTGAACAGACCGTTGCACAATTTTACAAAATGCCACAGACCTTTGTCAAAAATGAAAAGTTTCTATTTAGATATTGTAACTCGAATTTGGCTTTAGTAATAGGTTATTTAATCACACTCAAAAAATGTGTTATGTATATAGTCAGTTTTGGGAAGTAGTCTGTTCGTAAATTTTCCGATCTCTTAAGTCAGCTGCATGAAATGCAAAGCTCTAGTTTGCACCGAAAGCATTGAAATCATTCCGATCATTTATGTTACATTTCTAGAAGATTCACAACCAAATCGCAAAGAATAAATTCATAAGATTATAAAACTTAGTTTACATCTTTGTTTACATCTGAGTATATGCCAGGCACGTCAAGGTCGCAAAGTTAAAAGTTTACGAAAATTCGCGGGCAATGCGTCTGGAGAAACTAGCGAGATTTAAAGTTAGAGCTGCATTATAACTGCAGGGTATAGGTCAATCGATACCTGACTCATGACAGTCTAAGAAGTCATTTGTCAGTTATTTCCCCAAATATAGCGATATTAATTCCCTTTACCTCTACTAAATCATAGAATTAAAATGAATTAGAAGCATTAAAACTAAGTATATTCATCGTATTTGAACTTTTCAAAAGAGTGAAATTTAACACTTTGAATCTAAAGGTTCTTTATTTCGTAATTACATTTACATAGAGTGCAATAATTGCAATAACATCCTAGTTCAACCTATGAAGTTTAACAATCTTCCCTGGTAAAAAGAGCGGCTGATCCCGGATTTACTGAGCACCTCAGCCTAGGCTTCCTCGATTGCTGTTTGACGTGATTCGATTCTCTTCCAATCGGTGCGCAGGAATGTTCTCGTTCACCACACAGGAATCGTTTGTATTATTTTAAGAAACATTTTAAAAGAAATTCTGTTAAAAGTGAGCGTTCCCTTTGAAATAAATTATCTCATTTAAAATAAATTTATTCGTATGTGGAGAACATAAAGAACACATACACCTCAAATGGCTTCAAGATTATTCGCATAAAATGCGTTAGTAATTAGGCGTTGGACAGACTTCAGGATGTTTTAGGTTTTCGCGAGGGCCGAAACCCCAGCCTCGCCCTCAACTTTGACACGCGTAGCGAAGCGTCACAATTCTGCACGCTTTAACAAAACTATCACAAACTTCAAACTTTCTACCAAAAGAAATCTTCTGAAAATAGTGAATAAACGTTCCATTTAAATGATGAACCATGACTATCGTTCACGACAAGAATCAGAAGTGAACGACACAAACAGTAGTATTAAAGAGGCCGTGACAGTGGAGGCCGAGATGCAACGTAAACCCGGGATCAACCAAAAGAGCTGTCCTCCCGTAAGAGACTTTTTTCAAGTTATGGCCAAGTACAACAAAAAGATTTAATGGAACATAACAAAACTGAAAACAGAATCCGCTATTTCTGGCCCTTGGCAAAAATGCTTATAAAAGGCAGGTTTTAAAAATAAACGTAAAATAACGTAATTAGTAGTAAGAGTAAACAATGAACATAATTCAAATCTTCCATTTGTTAAAAAAAACACGTTTTCGTATTGAAGCAATCACTCGTCGTGAGATTTCGAGCACGCTTCTAGCTTAACATCCTCTGTCCAGCTTCCGCTTGTAAGTCCCTTTCTGAATTTTGAGAGGAAATGAGAAGCGAGACAGGGGAGGTTGCCCGTGCTCGCAGGAGCGTCGGGTTTGCCAGACGGGCAAGTAGCCCGTGCGGGCGCAGTTCAACACGCCTGGTCCAGGCTCTAGATTGTAGCAATAGTATTTACTCGAAGCTGGTTATTCAATTGGAGATATTTGCTAAATTAATTAATGTTCAGTATTTTCTTTTAGATGTAACCTGTATAATATCCTAGTCAAATCAATGCGAGGGGGATACACTTTCTCTTGTTTAGGATTTCTTGGGTGGCGTAGTGTCAAGAGTTCACGTTCACTTTCCCGGTAGCAAGGCCAAGGACAACGCATGACCGAGTACGAAGTGTGGAACAGACTCCAGAAACGAGACATCTTTCCACGCCATCTTAACATTAAAGATCTTTGCCAACAACTAAATATTGATAAAAACCTTGTAAAAGTTGCAGATACACCTAAAGAACACTAAAAACTTAAAAATACCCTTTGACACTGTGGCAATTTTTACTCTTTGCTTTCATGGTCGCCAAAGCCGTCAGAAAATTCTTGTTCTTGCTGCTCAGTCTCGACACACTTCTTAATTGAATATTTCCCTTCCACCCCTCGCCAAGATATTTTATGATTTTGCATTGCACAAAAAATACTAGATATTTAGAACTCGAAGGATTACATAGTCACCTTTTCCTCTATCACTAACAACGTACACTTCCCGACGTTTTCATTCAGGTATTGACCTAAGCTGAATATACTGTAAATCACTAAGATATGGGGGCCACTGCCTCATGGCTGCAAAAAAGAGTTAAGCAGTTTTATTACATCTAGTCTTCTTTGACTACGAGTCACGATATTCGACGTTAGGATCTCAAAACGCTAGAGTTTTGAAGAAAAAAGGTTCAGCGCACTGTCGTATAACCTAGGCACTACAACAAAATGAACGCAAAAAGGCCACAATTACTACCTGTGCCCATGTATGAACCACGGAGGTGATATTCCTTTAATCTCAAATAACTAAAAGTTAACCAGAAACTAGTGTCCTATTCAGAATTTACGAAATATTCTTCATAATAAAACTTGCAAGTCCGTTGATCGCAACACCTGATCTCTCCCATGAAAAATCTTTGTTGCACTACTGATAACAGAAATCCACGGTTATACATTGACCGGTCTTTCTCAGGTACGAAAACATTAGAAGCTGAAGAATCTTCCAAGAATTCTGGAACTTGAGTGCACACGTCTAATGAATTTTAAGCGACGCCTCTCCCATCTAGCCTTACATTTATCCGAAATGTTCGGAACTCATAACTAGCTAACAAATGCTTTTATGTCTATACTAATCATCCCCTTTCACTCTTAAAAACATAAAAAGAATACTTTCACTTACAGAAATTGCTGGCATTTCTACAAGGGAGTTCACCGCAACACGACCACTCAATCCACTACTAATTCAACTATGAATTCTTCACGTCCCGGTCGTAAACTAAGACATCTGTGCTGCAACCTGTCGAGAATACCGGAAAACAATTCATTTAACATGGAAACCGCTAATGCTGCGCCTTTTCATTTTCTTTACTTATCTTCGATCATACCGCATCTCTCTAAGAATTTTCTCCATAAGCTATATACAATAGTGTTATAATATGTCAATAATTCATATTCGTGAACATTATTTGAATTACATATTTGCACGGTGACATCAAAATCTACTTACATTGTCAGTCCTAAGTTGTATTTACTCTCTTACATGTTTCCAAAACTAATACACGAATGGCTCATATTAAACGTAAATATCGCTTATTAAATCAAAACATCGCTAATTTTAAAAAATATTGCTATCACTTTCATTTGTTTCTGTGTGTGTATTTTTATTTCGTTGTGTGCTTATGTATCTGTTTTTCACTTAGGAACCCAACTGAAGGGTTGAGAAGCCGTGTTATAGTTGCCTAGTTATAGTTAAGTCAAAATATAATTTTGCAGGGGAAGTTAGAGATTTTTTTCTGAAAAAGTTCTTTAACTTTTTATGGAGTGCTGCATTCGAAATTACATTTTTTTCACTTAGTAGGGGAGACTGTTTTACCTTGGATCACAATTTACATTTAATTTTTTTAAGGTTTAAAAAAAAATATAAACCAATGGAAATAGTGTCTCCAAATAGCACCATTATCCCTACATACTATGTATTTTTTGAGAATTTAAGTGTTAAAAAGTTGAGTTAAACAGTGGAAAATAATATTTATATATCATTGATATGTGATTAATGGTAAAAGATCATAATGTACCATTGATCACACTCTAGTGTACCTTGTATCACTAACTTCTTGTACATATAAAGTGAAGAGTATGTATTAAAACATTTTTATACACTCATTTACAGTTCAATGTTTTATTTATTACAAAAAGGAAATAAGATTGTATTAAAGTGTCATCCTGAAATTCCTGGTTTCTTGAAGCATCTAGTAATGTTGCTAGTTGTGAATGATCTGGCATAAGCCACCACTACACATTATTGCAGCAATATAAATGTCAATCCTTTTTTAGGATTGCTGACAGGCCAATACTGGGCTTCTTGGTCGTAATAAGCCCTGAACGGAAAATAGGAGGAAAGGTCAAGGAGTTGTAGTTTGTGTGAAGTGAACATTCCAATCACCACCCCAACATTTGATGCGAAGTGTAAGGTTTCCAATGAAAGGTGAGATTCATGGTTATCAATTATAAGAAACACTCGTTCTTTTTTAGAAGGTATAGCGTGTTTTATAAAAATGTTCCATAAATACGTAATTCATTTCGATGGATCAATTCGAAGGGTTAGCTTCACCGATTGAGCCTGAGGACGCTGTTTTCAACGAGAAAGTTTTATAATTCTCTGTAGGCAAGACCATCATAGGAGGTATGTGATTTCCTAAAGCACTGACGCAGGCGGATTCTGTAATTAGCCCCCCATTCTGTTGACGTCCCGTTACCAACATGTTGTGTAACTTAGGTGCGACAACCTTTGCATCGTCGTCACGCCAGTCTCATCTTGGTTCCGAATCATTTTCGGACGAAATGGTCCAAAGCGCATGTGAACATCATCCATTTTCTTTTTAAATCCGCCTAGTTTTTTCAGGATTTTGATGGTAGCGCAACCCTCTTTGGAATGCCGATTCAAAAATAGACTCACACACTCTTCACTTGCAAGTTTTCTTTCCTTCCATGTGCAAGAGAATTTCTTTGTTTATCATAGAAAATATATACGCTATTACACGACCCTGGTTTTGGAATAGACCATAATTCATTTTGGCAATAGTTTTAATATATTCAACTAATTTTTATTCCTCTTCATCTTGACATTGCATCTAGTCTTACATTCAAAGTTTGTTGCATCAGCTGTTTTGAAAGCAAATAGATGCGTGTAACTGCAGCTAACTTAACATCGAAAACCCTTCATGATTAAAAATATAATTTCCTCTGGAGATCCGCATAAACTGTTTTTTCACTTGCCCGGTTAAATTTTTGAAATGGATTTTCGACATGATAACGTTGGAGTACTGTCCCAGTTTTCCCCCCTAGAATTTGTCTTATAACATTCTATAACATATATTTTTTCAAATTTTTAAACAATGTGGACGATAGTGGAAGGAAATTAAAACCAATTTTATCAGTTCAAAAATTTGAAATTCGCGCCAAAATGTGATAAATTTGTTTTCACCATTGTTTAAACAATTTATATTTATATTATTGAAAAGTCTCGAACAAAAGTCTGCTTTACAAATTTTTGCTGACAAATGTTTGTCTTTATGTGGAAAGTATTTACATTATCGAAATAAAATCATCAAACCCCTTTTGTTTTTAGATTTATGTTTTGTTTCTAATATAAATCAAATTACTCGGTTTTAGGTGCATTAATAATTTGTTTATAACATAAATCAAATTACACAGTTGTATATTTATTAATTATTAACAACTAAACAATCATGTGCAATTAATCATTGTCACTGTCTTCTTCAATAACTGGGATCACGTTTACGTTTATTTATAAAAAGTCTACTCAAAATTTCAGACGGTTTAACAATTTTCGCCATGTGATGAGCGTGTGCCAAATTATAAATGATCGCAGCTACGTAGGAACAGCATCCCAGGCTGCGACCGTTCGCACGTTCACAATGATATTGTTTCACTGATATTCGTTTGGTGGAAAGAGAGAGGTAGTCTCCTCCGATGCACCGATTTTTGCTTGATCTGTGCAGCGCCAGTTTGCGTCACGAACCACGTGACCACAATACGTTGAAAAGCGTGACGCACTTCGGTTGAAAAGCGAGACCAGACGTTGGCTGCAATGTAGCATGGAGAGCAAGAAGTGTTGAAAAACATTTTGAAAATGGCGTAAAGTGACAATTTTCAACCAAAAATAACCGGATGAAGGCGTAATTGAAATAACAGATGCAATATTTGAAAAAGGGAGAAAAAAGAAAAGAAAAAAAATTGTATCTGTTTCTGTTTCAATGACTTGCAATTGTGATAATTTTTACGTTTAAAATTCACGCTAATATTATGACATAAACTGGTGCTTGAAGCTTATTGGCTGGAGTCCAATGCGCAAGAGCCTACCCATCTCTTTCCACCTTGGATAGTCCGATTGAGTTTGGTTCATAAATGATGTAAAACATTAAAGATTTCGAGTTCATATGTCGTGATTGAATCCATGTTTATATATAGGTAAAAACGTTTTTTTCAATCACATTTTGGGACGTGTTTCAAATTGTTGAGCTGATAAAATTGGGTTTAATTTTTTTCACTATCGTCCACATTGTTTAAAAATCTGAAAAAATATAAGTTATAGAATGTTATAAGACACATTCTAGGGAGGGAACTGAGGTAGTGCTCCAACGTTATCGCGTCGAAAATCCATTTCAAAAATTTATTTATTTTCTATTTGAATTTGGCGTCAGAATTAGTTGACAAAAATACCTTAAAATTCAACTATTTTTCCCCGTCTCTCCAATTTATTTCAGCCTGATACATGCAATAGAAGCTAAGAAAAAAGAAAACATGAAAAACGTTTCATGTTGTATCTCTGCAACAGACTGCCCTAGGAGGCTGATCTTTTGTGAATCTGCGGCATTTTTTTCTCTTTCATATGAGCATCGAGATTATCGATTTGGTTTGTGGGCAGTTTTCATCACCTTATTCGGCTATACCCTTTAGAAGTTTTTGAGAAAATACATTTTTTTTAAAAATTGGATTAACATCAAGCAGAAATTACACAAAAACTATTCATTTTTCACAAAATTTTACAGGGTCTTTTTTCAAGATTTAATTTTTTAAAACAGATTTTCTTTGAGACAAAAATCTCTATCTTTAAATTTGTAGTTTTGCAATGTTACCTTTTTGCAATTTCCGAAAATACAGGATTCTCCGAAATTGGAGCCAACATCAATTTTTACTCTTCTTGATACATACGAGGAGAACATGTAAAGAAAACAGATGGAGCTGTATTTTTAGAAAATAATTGTTTATAGATTGTCTCGCAACATTACGCGAAAACGACTAGCATTTTAAGAAATTGTACATAGCGTTATTTCAAGATCAGTTTTTGAGGAATAGATTTTATAAAATAAAAATTATCTATATTTAGTACGGTATCATCTAATGCGTGCGCCATTCTTTTAAGCGTTTCTATTTCTATCCGTGTAAACAAGTTTGAAGCAGATTTTGAGAAAATGTTTTTTCCTTATAATTTGCGTCAAATCAAGCAGTAATTGTGCAAAAACTAATCGTTTTTTTCAAAAATTCTACATGACATTTTTCAAAGATCTGATTTTTAAAACCTACTTTATTTAAGACAAAAACCTCTATCTACTTGTACTTTTCCATTGTTAACTCTGGGCAATTTTCGAAAATACTGAGTTCGCCGTAAATGGGACAAGCGTCCCTCTTTTTATGTTCTTTGATACACATGATGAGAAAATTTGAAGAAAAAATATGGAGCCATGTACGAGAAAATAGTTTTTTAAATGGCCGACATTTCATACAAATTTACTCGAAATATTTCCAGAAAATTGTACATGACATTATTTCAAGATCTGTCTTTAAAGAGCAGATTTCATTATTATTCTGCATTCAGTTGCAGGACGCTTCCTTCGCTTGTTTGCACGTCATTCCTGTTTATAAAATTTGTAATCAACATCGCTATTAACCGTCTTTTATTATTCGTGTAGCAAGAAAATTTTCTTTCGACGTCTTATGAATCCTTGTGTCGTCTAACACTATGTACGCAATTTTTTTATACTTTTTAATTCGCTTAGCACTTCAGTGTAGCCGTAAAAACATCTAAGCACATATGTTTGTGAGTGATATTTTGATACATACTTAATATAATTGTTAAGGATAGACTCTTGTGTCTTGAATGACGGGTTTTCATAACCCGTCATTGATGATGTATTGAACTTAGACACTAAATTGGTTGTGTTATTAGTTGAATGCTTTAAAGAGAGAGTTCAGGTTTGTCAACAATAACTTTGTCTGGAAACACGTTTTAAAGCCAAAATATTTGAAAGTCAGGAATTTTTCATATTTTTCAAATTGACTTATAAACCATCCAGTAACAAAGCACTAATGTCATTTATAAGTAGATGCCTATGAAAATCAGGCCTTCGAAACCTATGCGTCGGTGAAGGCACGATCGTATTCCAAAATATTATTTTTCTCTTTCACGTTATTAATTAGTACTAGGGAGCGGATTTCTATGATTTTGCATATTTTTTCCGTTGCTTCAGGGCATAGCTAAGTGAAATTTCTTAACATTTGGTTAGAATTGGATGCAACGTAGATTAATATGTCAGTTCATATTTGTGGATATTTGGCCAATTATTCCTGTTAGTGCATATTCCTGTAATTACAGGAGCATATTTTGTATATTTCGTTAAAATTGAGACTTGTCTGTAAAACATTTCATGTTTTCATAGAACTAATTTATTTGTGAGCGTCTATTGATTAAAAAGAGCTTGTACAGTTTGTGTTTCTTTTTTCTTTTCTAGAGATGATAAAATACTTGAACAAATGTAGGTATTTCTTGATATCATGTTTTTTAAACCATACAGAAAAAGCTAAATAAGACATACAATATACTTCATTAAGGTGCATATTAACTTCAATTATTTCTCCCGCGATGGGTTATATTATGTTTGCACAAAAATATATCTTTTCATTCCAAGCATGCTTCTCCTGAATTTTATCAAGAAAGGTTTATACAAGAAATGAAATATTGTTAATTTTAATTGTATATTAAAGTGCACATTTTAGAATTTTTAGGTCATAAATGTTTAGATCATATAAATTTTTAGGTCATATTTTTAAAAGCATATTTCAATATTTTTAGGGCATAAAAATTAATTATGTATTTTACTTTATCGAATTAAAATGTAAACTGATTCACAAGGCGCCGTATTTGTTTGTATACAACTTGATTGGATGTAAGTTACATATATGAGTGAGGAAGGTTACATGGAGAGCCGTTTTCACAGTAATATCCAGGCATATTTTACACACTAACGACGATAGCATTGACCCTAGAAGAAAACTTTGTACATAAAAAATGTAGGCAATTTTACTCTCTTTCATTTCTTATCAGGTTAATATTTGCGAAAAATTGATAGTTTTTAAGTTATATTGAGATACTTATTCTTCAAATCCTTTTTTGTTATAAATTATAACTACGTCATGCAGCGGCGAAACATTGAATGCTGAACATGATTTAAGCCTAATGGAAATTAACAAAATTCCTGGAATGCTCGAATTATTTTTGCCTATCTCCAGTGCGAATGAATGCCTTGTACTTCAGAGAGCCACATACGATAAATGATAATCCCCTGTAGTTTCTTTCCTTAATATCTTGGCAATGTTAAATTGTATTCCTTCAGTTATAACTCCATTTCAAGAGAGGAAACAGAATGTTTATCTACATAGGCGTGCGCAGCCTAAAACAAGAGGTTGGACTACAATTCTGGGTCCCTCTGTCCCCTACTGGACCCCTAATAATTTTTTTTTCTTTACAAATGACAAATTGACTCTTTAACTGCTATGTGTAACAAATTGATACAGATTTTTCCGTCAGGCGAGGTCTTACGTAAAATTCTGATGCAAACGCTGTGGTGGTGTTGGAGGTCCGTGTATAGTCTTGGAATACACGTTTCGCACTTTTCTGGCATGAAGAGTCGACCTTTGTTGGCTTCTGAGTGTAACTTATAGTAGTTTGCGTTTTGAATTTTTATCACTTGATGGTATTAATTATGCATTTCTAATATTCGTAAAGTTATGCTTCTTAGAGAAGCGAAAAAAAGGGCGTGGATCGTAATTTTGAGATTAACATACGTGGGTTAAAATAAGGGTTAAAATATTAAATATAGTACAAGAATAATTAAAAAATTTTAATGATACAATAAATTAAATACAATTGGTTTTATGTTGCGCTATCCACAAGTTGACAGACGGTTTGAAGAGCCTCTTTCCCAATTGTCATGAATAAATTGCCCAAATTGTCAGCTCAAAAATGAAGAAAATCAGGAATTGATGGCATTTTCGGGAATAACATATTTTTTATTTCGTAGGACTACGTGGCCCTTTTCGAAATTTTCAGGGGAGACATGCCCGCCCCCTGCCCCCCCCTGTGCGCCCGTCTGTGTTTACCTAGACGAAGAGGTGTCGGCCGATCCTCCTTCAAATACTTTCTCAAAAAAGATTCCGGGCTGTTTAAACTTCTGCCTACTCTTCTTTTTTCCCCTCCCTTTTAATGGCTTCAATTGATTTTTGCCGTGACTCATTCAAATAGAAAATCGTCAATCAATTAATGGTGCCTTACGATTTATTTATGGGACGTCTTTTCTGCCCCATGTGTGTGATTTCTCGGCATCTAGAGCATCTAGAACAATGGATACACTTGTATAAGAAAACCGCATTCTTTTTACATGTTTAGAAGGAATTGTTCGTATTTTTGCGCACAACTATCCAAGTCTGACATCGAATCATTAACCTAACGGGCAAAGGCACTGTTTTTAGGCCGTAGAAAAAAGTAATGTACCAAGCGATAGAGAAAACTCCAAACTATAACTACATATTATGTATTAAAGTAGAGAATGTAGATTGAAGTCTTACCCTTTTGTTTGTAAACCTCGTACAAAACAGCAGAATCGCGAATTTTTTTAGCAATCACTCCAGGGCACTTCAGTTCTCAAAAGCTCGTGGTGACGCTTACATTGGCGCTCATTTTCCTTGCAACTATGAAAAACAGGACGTTCCCGTATTTTCCGGGATGTATACGAACCCTAGACCACATTTGAAAACTCGACTTAGTTTATTGAAGTCGGCCACAGGCGCCGCGACGGGCTCCGTTCTAGAAGTGTCGAAGACAGTTACGAGCTCTGATAAGGTGTTGTGTTACTGCAAGACAATGAGCGATAAACCAGAGCAACAGTACCGCCGTCGTCACGTAAAATGGGCAAAGCCAATTTCTGAAGTCCCAGTACTTCTGCACATTCTGGCAGCACTGTAAGGAGAACAACGCCATCTGCTTCTTTCGTAGTTAACTATTACAAAAGAACAATCTCAACCAACTGCCAACGACTGAGAAGCTGATAGGCCGGATTTCGCCCAATCAGCATATCTAGAATCAACGTTCCGTATGATACGTGTGTTTATCCTAAGGGTTGAGAGTATTGGCGCAGAAGGCACAAGGGGCGGGAATGATCACATTACGTCCTAGTGCAAGCCATTCGATGGCCTGCATGAAATACATCAATAAAGATAATATTATACATTACGACATAAATATATTTAGCACATGCAATAGTATTAGTGGATTTGAAAAATGTTTAATTACATTTTTCACATGATCTAGATTTACTTGCGAAAAATCAATTGAATTAATTTTAATGCAAAACAACTTAAGTATATGAACGAATATTACGAATCCGGGTCGAAGAAATGAAATGTGCGAAGGCGGCTCCAGAATCGGGAAAATGTTTGGGGGTGGGAAGTTTTGGCGAAAAAATAGTATTTAAGTATCCGATTTTACTAAATTTAACATTTTTGCAACAATTAAACTAGGTATTTAGTAATAATTTAGCATCTCTTGTCAAAATTGTTATTTTGCAATATTCAACTCGGAGACAAATTGAGGACCCTCCCGGTCCGTACAGCACACGTTTCGAAATTGTTTATAAAATGTTTATTTGTTGCAAAATTGTTAATTCGTAGTTTTCGGTTCTGGGACATCAGGGAACTCTTCCGACTTCAGAATTGAAAAAATTGAACATTGTTTATAAATTTGCAAATATTGCAATTTTTTTATTTTCTCTAAACTGTCTTTAAACGAAATGCAAAATACCACAATCCGATCGGCGGTATCTCCTTTCATTATCGAGATACGAGTATGTAATTGTTTATAAGAAATTAGTTTGTCATGACAAGTCACATTTGTTTGAGAGTCAATCTTTTCGCAGTTACCTCATAAATCTGCCCTTCAAGTCGTTTTGCAAACGCAACGTACACTCTTTTTCCATCTGACCCTGTCACCACAATGCTATTTGAAACTACCTTCAGAATGTAAGTCGATTGAGGTCATTGCTTATCGAGTCAGAAGCATGGAAACTTAAGTTCTTACGAGTACAATTGTTCCCTAAATACGTAAATGCCAAGAAGGTCATCTTCTGAGATCGCACAAATTCTCCGAGCATATAAAAGAATCAGTCGATTCAACTAGGAACCCGCTACACTATAATAGTCATAACATTCACAAATTCTTTAATTTATTATGTTCTTCAAATGCTCCCGTGTCTCTGGAAAGCAAAAACCATACACTACCATTTCAACTAATAATAACCATTCTTAGAATGAATAAGTTTCTTTTTAAATTTGTTGCGCCTTCCTAACGCGTCTCCAAGCCCTTTTGGGGGCATTGGACGCTTAATATAATGCTCTTTGAAATATTTTTTTATTGTAGTCAGTCATTTACTTTAGTTCCTTCGGCCAGGGGCATGTTCATATCTCCTTTTAATCATTTGTAGAAAATCATTTCAAATTATATTATTAGCAACGGAATTGTAGAGTTTTATTGAATTTGAAATGACTGTTTGGATTATTTGGGGCTTAATGAACAAAATATAGCTACCTGAACTTGACGCTATGAAAAGTAAACGCAAAATGCGACAAGTATCAGTTTATTATCAATATTTGTGCAAATGTTATGAATATACCGAAGTTAATAGAATTTCTAAACTAACACATGTATTTAAAGGAATTCACAAATCAAATGCATAGAGACCAAGTAAAAATAAAACCATACACAGTACTGAAGACTACAGAAAAATAACTAAAGTACTGGATGAAAAAGATATGGAATATCACACATATAAAACAAAATAAAACAGAGTATTCCGTGTAGTACTTCGTTATATTCACTGTCTGTGAACAAAGAAGTCAAAGATGAACGTAAATCTCAGGGCCTTCTTGTTCGTAACATACAGAAAGTGCGATATCGGGTATCCTAGAATATTTTAGACCACCCTTTTTTCCACCTCCACATTATGGAGTTAGAACCACACAAAAACAACAAAGAAATTTACAAAATTGACGAACTTTTGAATGCAAGAATCAAATTTGAACCATAATATAAAAAGAAAACACCAGTTCAATGCCATCGGTGCCAAAAATACGGTCAAACTACTGTAAAGTCACGCGTAGATGCGTAAAATGCGGCATTGGGTATTTAACAAATGAATGTCGAATGGATAAATCACAGCCGGGTACATGCATGCTGAGTTCATGAAACCAGCCAGCAAATTACAAGGGTTATCAAGTATACCAAAATTATATTAATAAACGAAACAGAGAAAAGTAAGTTATCGCCACCACTTAAAATTAAACTTTGAAATTTTTCAAAATTATGAGACTTTGACAAAAATTACATCTGCGCCATTATCTTAAGGTTTTACTGTTCTATTTGTGAAAAAAGTTAAGAAAATATTTGAGACGGTTTTTGAGAAAATGTTTTCATGTAAAGTGCTTAATTTTTTAGCACAATTTACGGAAGAAAGTTCTTATTTTTCAAACAATTTTAAATTATCTCTTTTAAAGAGCTGATTTTTAGAACAGATTCTGTTTATGGAAAATATTTCTACCTTCAATTTTGTAGTTTTGAAATGTTAATATATAACAATTTTCGAACATTCAGAGTTTGCTGGAAATGAGACTAACACTCCTTTTTTTCTGCCGAGAAGAAAATTTAAAGAAAAAATTGGAACCGGTTTTCTAGAAAAAAATGCTTAAAATATGTATAAACTGTCTAAATTCCACACAAAATTTGCGAAAAACACTCATATTTTTGATAAATTGTAGTACATGACCTTATTTCAAAATTTGCCTTTAAAGAACACTTTCCATGAAGAAAAAATCTCCAACTTCAATATTGTGGATCCAGGAAAGCACCGAAAACTTTTTGAATATTTTATTTTTCGAAAAATTAGATATTTCAACGAAAGTGTGACCTACGCTAATCACTTCGCGTTCTTCACGCAGTTCGAGGTCAAAGTTACATCAAGATTTTTGGAGCCATTTTTGAGAGAATTTTGAAAATATAGAGGTTCTTCCCAAAATAAAAGTGTCCGTTTCAAATTCATGGGGCCTTGAGTTCCTTCAAATCGATCAAAGTATACCAATTTTGGAAAAAAATCGGCACTACGGCTTAGGCACTAGCGTTGACCAGAGACGGACGAATGGTCGGACAGACAGACGCTTTGCCGTCAATCGATTTTCTGTATCAAGGACCCATAAGCATTGTTTGTGATTACACAACGTGTCAGAGGAAGTATTTTCGTATATTCTCGAATACAAACACGATTTACCCACTTTTTCGTTACCAGGACCTGGCAATGAGTTTTGCTCTCAAAAATTCGCCGGCCCACGATTACAACATTTTCTCTTGTCACGAAGTACGCATGAGAAAGTAAAAATGTGATATAGACGCCAATAGGTAGTATCTGGGAAGAGGATAGGGAAAAATACAAAAGCTAACACAGACTAAACGTATTTAGGGACTTACGAGTACGAGAAAGTCTGTGCCATTTTGGAGCAACACTAGATAAGTTAACCTTTGAATCTTAGAAAGGGGAAAGCAGAATATACATAACAAGGAAAGCTGAAGCCACAGCGAATTGCTGGGAGTTTTAAACTGCAAGATTTTTTAAAATAAAGTATTTTATGGCAAATTTCATAAGACGCTAAATAAAACTTTAATCCGTATTTTATTTTGTTTTTTTTTCATACATAAGAAGTAGCCAGGTGTAAGATTCATTGTCATATTATCAATTTTTGTTTCAATGTTTTTGTGGCCCTCAAAAGGACCGGTCTTCAGGCTATCCTTCAATAGGATGACCAGAAGCCCTCGTTCTCTACTACCTGACGCATTCGACGTGGTAGAGAAAGGACGAGATTAGCAGCGTAACCTTCACTGTTTGCTACCCCATCCCTCATACCAGTTCCCACAGGGCATCTGCATTCGTTGGCTGCGGGTTGGGCCAATTTTCAGAAAGTGTTCTTTTTGTCTCGGCCCACACGTTCTCAATTGGGTTCATATCGGCGCCACAAGGCGACCAATCGAGAAGCTCGACTTGTTCCTGCCTTGCAAACCATTTCTGAAACAACTGAGATTTATGGACTGGAGAATGGTCCTGCTGAAAACGTATTACACCGTCAGGATAAAGCACCCGTACGGAAGGGACCATAACATTTTCTAGGATGTGCACATATTCCCCGCCGGTCAATCCTCGCCCATGGGGGCCTTGGTCTATTCTGTGCAACATACCTAAACCGCGCGCGCTCATCCACCCCCAACATGCCACGGATACGCGACCGGAGCGGTAAGCTCTCCTCTAGATAGCGACTGAATTCGACTTAGCTGACAAGCTAGTGGCAAAAATCTTCCTAGTCGGGACTCGAGTCTAGGACCTCAGCAATTATAAACATTATTGTAGTACTTGCGTGTTAAAGTGCTTCAAATGAAGTTTTTGAAAATTCAAAATTTTTTGTGAAAACGAGCTTCCAAATTTTGCATTTACTGAAACGCTTAAACGCTATTTTGTTAAAAACTGCTCTAAATTTTTCATTGAATTACTATTAGGACAAAGTTTTACTCTTCTTTAATAGTCTTAATGTAATATTTCGATTGTACTATTAAAAAACCGAAAAGTTGACAATTTTTTTAAAAAAAAGTACTTTGAACGGCGATTGATGACAGCTGGCAGAAGTATGTGTCAAGACAAAAAAGCTAGGTTACAGCAAAGAAAGTCTGTGCCATTAGTACCACTCTTGTAATTAATATTGCTTTCAAGTTTCTTTAATATAAAATGTGTTTTTATAAAATAAACTTTAAAATAGGGAATGGGTGGCTCTGTGTCAATGTGATATACCATTATTCGGAGAGTAATGGCTTCGATTTCCTGTCTGCGTTGATACTTTTATCCATTCTATTACCAAAAAATTCACTAATTTACAAAATTCTACATTTGTCTACTCAACGTTAGGCTTGAAACGGGCAAAATTCGCGAAAGAGAACAAGGAATTAAAAAAAAATCGTAATAGATGCGCAGCATTGATATCAAAATAACACGATTTTAAATCGGGAATAACAACTATTTTAAAATATTGTACTGTTATTTTCATTTCTACACGAACAAAACTTACCTAGAGCACAAACTTTACTGTGAAATTGCGATCTTAATGCTTCGGGTACCTCGAAGATACACGTAGTACTTCGGAAAGAAATTCGTTTAGTAAGAAATATCTCAGAATTCTAGCTGTATAACGAAGAAATATCATGGTTTTATTGTATCTGTATGTAATTCAATAAATCCCGTCTGGACGTCTCCTGTCTGCCTTGATACGAGTTTTATTCTTACTATACTGTTTGTCTCCTTTACTTAGAAACAAAATAGTAAATGCATGTACTGATTCACAAACGCTTTTCATAGATAATGTGAATAAAGATTATGGAACTGTTGGTGTTACAGTTACAATTATTCTTAATGTGTCAAAACGTATGTGCAATGTCTTACTTTGAAGTTAATACGGTTTCCAGAAAGTAGGTCTGATAAATATTTCTGGAATCCCTTGTCTTCATGGGAGAGGCTTAGATTGTAAATTGAAATTTCATAGCTTTAAATTAAAATTAAATAAATTTCAAAATTAAATTTGTCGAAAAAGGGTTTTGAATGTGGAAATGTTCCTGAACATTGATTGCTATGGCGTATGCTATTGGTGTTAATTATGTATGTAGATAGATCAGTAGGTATAAATATATTTTGTGTTTTCAATTTTGTAAAATGTAATAACAAATGTAACAAATATAATACAAATTTTTAATAAAAAATTAACAGTGATTTTTTCATTTCAAAAAAATATTTCGACCAAATTTAACAAAAAAATACTGCTTTTAGTTACACACAAGGCGACAATATTAATGACGTCTTTCTGTTTTCTAGGATATTATAGTTCAGAAAAGAGTTGCATAAAATCATTTTTGTTGAGAGAGATTATCGATTTTCCCCCATATTCCTGAAGCTACTTCCAACCTGTCAATTGTCTTTGGAAGTACTTTCGACTCCAAGTAAAATGAGATAAGACCATATACAGCGTTGCCACTAGGCAAGATAAGAAAAATCAATATTTTCACTCACCGCTGAGAAAACTGAACTACTTCCTATTCATTATACAAAGGGCTCAGAAAAGCAAAGCCATACAAGAGCTAGTTATCTCAATAGAGGAAGGGAGACCTGTCTGTTTCAGAGGCGGAAAATACTGTTTTTTAGAAATAACTAGCAGTTTATAGCTCACAGCAATTCGGTATTGCTCCAGCTTTTCTTGTTATGAGTATTTTGCTTTTCTCTCTCTCAGATTCAAAGGTTAACTTACCTACTGTTGCTCCAAAAATCACACAGACATTTTCGTACTTGTTAGTCTCTTAATACATTTAGTGAGTTAGATTTTCCGTTTTCCCCATCCTCATCCCAGCTACTAACTATTGGCGCCTGTGACACATTTTTACTTTATCATACTTCGTGACAAGAGAAAGTGTTGTAACCGTGTGCCGACGGATTTTATACTGAAAACTCTTATTAACAGGTCGTGGTAAGGAAAAGGAGGATAAAACGTCTTCGTATACGAGAATACAGCAAATTACTTCCTCTAACACGTTGTGTAATCAGTAGAGCCCGGACGTTTGGCAAAATGCGTATTTGTTATTGTTACTATTTTACAGAGTTAGCAGAAATTTTTTTTCCCAGCGCAGAACATTTTACCCAAAAACAGAGGACATTTCAATGAAAAGGAGGGAATTTTACATTTCTGATAGTCCACGATGTATAAACTATGTACTCAACAGTTCCAAACTAAATTAGTCTTTGAAAATCACATTAGATGACTGCTTAAGGGCGGGAATATATTTTCAGAAAATGCCGAAGTCTATTACTATAATACTCGACGTAGAAATCATATTCATCAGGTGACAGTATCAACAGCTCATTACAAAAAATTCACATACAATACATATACATTATTTTACAACACTTTGCCAGATGACATTAAACGATTAAATTCAATAGAAAAGTTTAAATCCCAAGTGAAATTGTTTCTGCTGCATAACTGTTTCTATACAATTAGAGACTATACTGAGCATCACAAGAAAAGTAACATTAATTTTAACAATGATACATAATGCATTAATTACCATTTGGACTGTATAAATGAGTATAAGCAACCTGTAACAACTATTGTAACACAGCTTCCGGGTCAATGACCCCCATCTCGATCAGGTTTTTCGTCCAGTTTCCCTGATCCATTGAGCAAATACTGAGATGGCCCCTTGTTTTGCTTCTGGACATAAATGTAACTTCATTTTCTGTGCACGTCTTCTAGAATTCAGTGCGAAATACAATTATTCAAATTATCGTTTCCATGTTGTCGCGGCAGGAAGTAATAAGAGCCAAAATTTATTGCTTATTTATCCTTGAAAATAGATTTTATTACATGGGAGTTTTTTTGTTTGTTTTTCTCCCTTTCAAAATTCAAAATTTATTGCTTATTTATCCTTGAAAATAGATTTTATTACATGGGAGTTTTTTTGTTTTTTTTCTCCCTTTCAAAATTCAAAACTTAAGTAGTATATGATTTAGTGTAGGGATCACAGAATTTTGAAAATGTGCACGCAATTCACTTTTCCCCATAGCCCGTCATACGCAGTTTTTTAACTGTTTTTTGACGTAAAATAAATAAATAAATAGACTTGACGTCATTAAAAATGAAAGCTTCCGACGGGATAACTTCGCCCTCGCACCCACCTTCGTTATCCACCAAACAATAAGCATCAATAATACTTATATCACAATAAGCCTAATGATCTATTACGAAGGCCATTTATTTGAGTAAAATTCTAGATATTCAAGACATTAAGTCCCTTGAATTCATTTAATTACTTTGAAATTATGCCAGTAATATTTTCAATTCAACAGAACAAAAGAAGAGAACATTCCATGAAATTTTAAGAAAGGAGGGAGGATAGGAGGACAATGTTAAACGAGAGGTGCTACAGAATGGCACAGAATTTCTCGTAGTAAAGTTTTCTAATTTCCTTGGTGTGCTCTGGCTTTGTCTTGCTCTCTTCTCTGGCCAGTGGCCACCTATCGTAGAGCAAAATTATTTTTTCGAAATTTTCCCAACTTTTCAGTTTTCAAATAGTAGAACCGAAATATTATTCCAAGCATATTAAAGAAGGCTAAAAACTTATCGTAAATACCAATATTCATTCAAAAATTTTGATTAGTTTTTAAGAAAATGGCGTTGAGGTCTTTCCGTAAATGCAAAATTTTAAGCTCTTTTTTACAGGAATCTATTGAGTTTTCAGAAAAGTTCAATTGAAGTGATTTAAAGTACTTATACACGTAAATGTAATAATGTATACAAATCGATGGAAATGTCTATATTAACGATGGTATTAAAAAAATTACATTTGTGTAATTTTTGAAAAAACAAATGAATACACTGAAAAGAACTTTACGTTATATTAAACAGTGCAACTAGCACTATCAATTGCAAAAATTTCAAGAAAAAATTTGGAGCCATTTTCGAGAAAATGGCATTTGTGCGTTTCTGAACATGCGGAATTTTGAGCTCATTTTTACAGAAAACTGTTGAGCTTTTGAAAAACTATATTTGACATTATTTAAAACACATGTTCGTATATATCTAATAATGTGAAGAAATCCTTGGTAATGTAAATATTACCGACGTGAGAGGCAAGTCAAAATAATTTAATTTTTGAAAAATTTGAAAAAACGAAAGAATAGAGCAATATGGCGTTTATGTCATCGGATAGGGTGCATTTGGTACTATCCCTACCAAAAACTTAAAAGAATTTGAAACTATTTTTGAAGAAATGGATTTGGGAGTTAGTGTTTACAAAATCTGATGAAACTAAACAAAAGGAAGATTTTTTCATATAATTAATATGTTCTTATTCTTTCAATAATTGTATTACACATTTTCGTAAATTTATGAAGGTTGTATAACTCACTTCAGAACCAGTTATCAAATACTCATTGAACTGGAGATGAAATATTATAAGAATGGATCAAATAAGTGCACTTCATGTCTATGCAATTGCGATCTTTAGACCTTTAGATATCTAAATATAATACTACATGGATAATATACTATAATTGTCATTGCTATTTAATGCTTTTTTACAATTATGTTTTTCTTGAGAAATAAGTTGAAGGGAAATATTTTCAAGCTCTTCTCATTGTTTAAATATTGTTGGCACCATTAATTGCTTAGTTTCTCTGAATGTTTTGTTGAAAATAAAAGATATCAGTCCAAATTTAAATTTCGGTAACCAACAAAATCAAAAATAAAGAAAAATAAATTTCATAAATTTTGTTAATTAGATTTATTTTCTCCTATTTGATCTATTTCGAGAAATTTTATGACATTATTTAAAGCACATGTACTCATAATGATAATGTAAACAAATTTTCGCTAATTAACGATGTAACAAACATGCACAAAAACTTTACATTTTTGTAATTTTTTAAAATAAGAGGATAGAGCAATATTGCGTTTATGCCATCTTATAAGGTACATTTACCACTATACCTTCAAGAGTTTAAAGATAACTAGAGGTGTTACAGAATGGTACAGACTTTCTCGTAGTTAAGTTTTCTATTTTCCTTGGTGTGGACTGGCTTTACGTCTTCCCTCATTCTCTCGCCAACTGCCATCTATCGCCGCCGAAAATACATTTTTTTGACATTTTCTCAACTTTTCGCTTTCTTAATACTAGAACCGAAATTATACTTCAAGAATATCAAAGAAGAGTAAACCCTTGTTCTTAATAACAATTTTCATTGAAACATTTGGAGTAATTTCTAAGAAAATGGGGTTAAACGTTATTGCAAATGCGAAATTTAAAGCTCTATTTCACAGGAATCTATTGAGTTTTCGAAGAACTTCATTTGAAGTCATTTGATCCACTTCTACTCACAAATGCAATAATGTATACAAATTGATGGAAATGTGCGTATTCAGGTAGTGAGAGATATTTCGAAAAAATTACATTTGTGTACTTAAAAAAACAAATAAATACACAAAAACTAACTTTACGTCTAATTAATAATATATTAGCACTATAGAGTCGGAAAATTTGCAGAAAAAAATTTGGAGACATTTAAAAAAAATTGCGTTTTAGGAATTCTGAAAATGCGGAATTTTGAACTCGTTTACATAGAAAACTGTTGAGTTTTCGAGGAACTTTGACATTATTTGAAGCACATGTACCCATATATATAATAATGTGAAGAAACCGTCTATAATGTAAATATTACCGATGTGGGAGATAAGTCGAACAAATTACATATTTTAATTTTTGAAAAAAATAAAGGACTAGAGCAATATGGCGTTTATGACATCGCATAGGGTATATTTGGCGCTACCACTACCAACAATTTAAAGAAACATTTTGGAGCTGTTTTTGAGAAAATCTTGTTTTTATAATTTTTTAAAATTCCAAATATTTTACGCACTATTGCAGGAAAACTACTAAAATTTTCAACTTTTGGAGCCGTTTTTGCGCGCAGCATAACATAACTTTCTCTTCACTACGTATATTACTCCGTATATACGTAGTACGTATACGAGTAAGTAAAAAATAGCCAACATTAGATCACAGCTGGGAAGAGGGTGATGCAAAACCAAAAACCTAACCTAGACTAAAGAGATCAGAAGACAACTAGTACCGTACGAGGGTTTGTGGAGGGTTTCGACTGCAGATGAGTATGATCGCCTGGTCTCCGAGGCTCGATCGCTAACTTTCGCAAATGCCGTGCAGTTGCAACGGAGTGTCTCTTTTCCTGGAAGCTCTAGAACTGTGCTGAGACGTTTGAAGGAGGCAGGACTAAATTTTCGACGCGCCGCAAAAGAGGAGAAGCTCAGAGATGAGCATAAACTGTACCGCCTTGCGTTTGCTGAGGATAACATAAATCGTGATTGGGAAGATGTTATCTTCTCAGACGAGTGTGTGTTTTCTTCTGCTAACGATGGTTCCGTAAGGGTTTTTCGACCACCCGGCACTCGACACATTGCGGAATATGTGGCTGAGGCTTACCGCTCCGGTCGCGTATCCGTGGCGTATTGGGGGTGGATGAGCGCGCGCGGATTAGGCATGTTGCACAGAATAGACCAAAGCCCCCATGGGCGAGGATTGACCGGCGGGGAATATGTGCACATCCTAGAAAATGTTATGGTCCCTTCCGTACGGGTGCTTTATCCTGACGGTGTAATACGTTTTCAGCAGGACCATTCTCCAGTCCATAAATCTCAGTTGGAAGTTCTTTAGGAAGAACCACTATATTTTCAAAATTTTCTCAAAAATGGCTCCAAAAATCTTGGTGTAACTTCGACCTCGGACAGCGTGAAGAACGCTTAAGTGATTAGCGTAGGTCACATTTTCGTTGAAATATCTAATTTTTCGAAAAATAAAATGTTCAAATTTTTCGGTGCTTTCCTCGATCTACAATATTGAAGTTAGAGATTTTTTCTTCATGGAAAGTGTTCTTTAAAGACAAATTTTGAAATAAGGTCATGTGCTACAATTTATCAAAAATATGAGTGTTTCTCGCGAATTTTGTGTGAAATTTAGACAGTTTTTACATATTTTAAGCATTTTTTTTCTAAAAAACCGGTTCCAATTTTTTCTTTAAATTTTCTTCTCGGTGGAAAAAAAAGGAGTGTTAGTCTCATTTCCAGCAAACTCTGAATTTTCGAAAATTGTTATATATAAACATTTCAAAACTACAAAATTGAAGATAGAGATTCTTTCCATAAACAGAAACTGTTCTAAAAATCAGCTCTTTAAAAGAGATAATTTAAAATTGTTTGAAAAATGAGTACTTTTTCCGTAAATTGTGCTTAAAAATAAGCTTTTTTTCACAAATAGAAAAATAAAACTTTAAGAGAATGGCCCAGATGTAATTTTCGTCAAAGTCTCAGAATTTTCGAAAATTTCAAAGTTTCATTTTTAAGTGGTGGTGATATCTTACTTTTCTCTGTTTCGTTTATTAATATAATTTTGGTATACTTGACAACCCTTGTAATTTTTTGGCTGGTTTCGTGAACTCAACATGCATGTAGCCGACTGTGATTTATCCATTCGACATTCATTTGGTAAATACTCAATGCCGCATTTTACGCATCTACGCGTGACTTTACAGTAGTTTGACCGTATTTTTGGCACCGATGGCATTGAACTGGGGTTTTCTTTTTATATTGTGGTTCAAATTTGATGCATGCATTCAAAAGTTTGTCAATTTTGTAAATTTCTTTATTGTGAAAGTTCTGATTTGGTGTTGTGACGTTCTTTTGAGAAGAAATAAAAGAGGTCATCTTCGTCAACATATTATGTTGACGAAGATAACCTCTTTTATTTCTTCTCAATTTCTTGGTTGTTTTTGTGTGGTTCTAACTCCATAATGTGGAGGTGGAAAAAAGGGTGGTCTAAAATATTCTAGGATACCCGATATCGCACTTTCTGTATGTTACGAACAAGAAGGCCCTGAGATTTACGTTCATCTTTGACTTCTTCTTTGTTCACAGACAGTGAATATAACGAAGTACTACACGGAATACTCTGTTTTATTTTGTTTGATATTTGTGGTATTCCATATCTTTTTCATCCAGTACTTTAGTTATTTTTCTGTAGTCTTCAGTACTGAGTATGGTTTTATTTTTACTTGGTCTCTATGCATTTGATTTGTGAATTCCTTTAAATACATGTGTTAGTTTAGAAATTCTATTAAGTTCGGTATATTCATAACATTTGCACAAATATTGATAATATACTGATACTTGTCGCATTTTGCGTTTGCTTTTCATAGCGTCAAGTTCAGGTAGCTATATTTTGTTCATTAAGTCCCAAATAATCCAAACAGTCATTTCAAATTCAATAAAACTCTACAATTCCGTTGCTAATAATATAATTTGAAATGATTTTCTACAAACGATTAAAAGGAGATATGAACATGCCCCTGGCCGAAGGAACTAAAGTAAATGACTGACTACAATAAAAAAATATTTCAAAGAGCATTATATTAAGCGTCCAATGCCCCCAAAAGGGCTTGGAGACGCGTTAGGAAGGCGCAACAAATTTAAAAAGAAACTTATTCATTCTAAGAATGGTTATTATTAGTTGAAATGGTAGTGTATGGTTTTTGCTTTCCAGAGACACGGGAGCATTTGAAGAACATAATAAATTAAAGAATTTGTGAATGTTATGACTATTATAGTGTAGCGGGTTCCTAGTTGAAACGACTGATTCTTTTATATGCTCGGAGAATTTGTGCGATCTCAGAAGATGACCTTCTTGGCATTTACGTATTTAGGGAACAATTGTACTCGTAAGAACTTAAGTTTCCATGCTTTTGACTCGATAAGCAATGACCTCAATCGACTTACATTCTGAAGGTAGTTTCAAATAGCATTGTGGTGACAGGGTCAGATGGAAAAAGAGTGTACGTTGCGTTTGCAAAACGACTTGAAGGGCAGATTTGTGAGGTAACTGCGAAAAGATTGACTCTCAAACAAATGTGACTTGTCATGACGAACTAATTTCTTATCAACAATTACATACTCGTATCTCGATAATGAAAGGAGATACCGCCGATCGGATTGTGGAATTTTGCATTTCGTTTAAAGACAGTTTAGAGAAAATAAAAAATTTGCAATATTTGCAAATTTATAAACAATGTTCAATTTTTGCAATTCTGAAGTCGGAAGAGTTCCCTGATGTCCCAGAACCGAAAACTACGAATTAACAATTTTGCATCAAATAAAAATTTTATAAACAATTTCGAAACGTGTGCTGTACGGACCGGGAGGGTCCTCAATTTGTCTCCGAGTTGAATATTGCAAAATAACAATTTTGACAAGAGATGCTAAATTATTACTAAATAACTAGTTTAATTGTTGCAAAAATGTTAAATTTAGTAAAACCGGATACTTAAATACTATTTTTTCGCCAAAACTTCCCACCCCCAAACATTTTCCCGATTCTGGAGCCGCCTTCGCACATTTCATTTCTTCGACCCGGATTTGTAATATTCGTTCATATACTTAAGTTGTTTTGCATTAAAATTAATTCAATTGATTTTTCGCAAGTAAATCTAGATCATGTGAAAAATGTAATTAAACATTTTTCAATGTTAATTGATAATAATTAATGTAAACAATAATTAATGTAAAATGTAATTAAACATTTTTCACCACATGCAATAGAATTAGTGGATTTGAAAAATGTTTAATTATATTTTTCAAATCCACTAATTCTATTTCATGTGGTAAATATATTTATGTCGTAATGTATAATATTATCTTTATTGATGTATTTCATGTAGGCCATCGAATGGCTTGCACTATGACGTAATGTGATCATTCCCGCCCCTTGTGCCTTCTGCGCCAATACTCTCAACCCTTAGGATAAACACACCTATCATACGGAACGTTGATTCTAGATATGCTGATTGGGCGAAATCCGGCCTATCAGCTTCTCAGTCGTTGGCAGTTGGTTGAGATTGTTCTTTTGTAATAGTTAACTACGAAAGAAGCAGATGGCGTTGTTCTCCTTACAGTGCTGCCAGAATGTGCAGAAGTACTGGGACTTCAGAAATTGGCCATACCCATTTTACGTGACGACGGCGGTACATTTCGCGGCTCATACGCAACCGGAATTTATTAATGAGGTCTCTAAAGTAAGATAATTTCACAGAGGCGTGACGAATTGCACGTTGACTGTAAAAATATGAAGGATTTGTTTAAAAAAACGCAGCTAAATATTCACATCGTATGCAAGCCGCAACACTAGGCTGCATTGTTAAAATCTGTGTAAGTAAACACATCCCAAACAAAGCGTTCTAGGGCCTTAAAACCTGGAATTTCAAGAAACGTTTCCCATGGTGTAATCTACAGAATGAGATATTTTTAGACATTCTATTATATTGTTGCTGGTCCAGCACTTATCGATACCACCTATATAAGGTATTGGCACTGGAGGCCATCTTTTTTTGTGACGTCACGATTAGAAGGTTTAGAATCCTCCATCTTATACTTTTGCTTTCTGTGTACACCGTGGTTAGCGCCGACTGACGAGGTTTATTTGCATAATCAATAATTCAAGAATGTGCTAATATACCTAAATACTCTCGCAGCAAAAACTAGAAGTATTAATATTTACAATACGGGCACTAACTCTGGACGGAAAACCTCGCTCAGAAATATTTTTTCATCGTGGCGTACGCGCAGGCAAAATCTCTCCTTCGACAGGGAAATATGACATTTCCTTGGGATGTTGCACCAATAGCAGACAACTGTGGTTCTACCTACTAGCGATTGGTCAACGCGTCTCTCCCTCTGGCCGCGGGGTGGCCAAGTTTGTCGGCGGATTGGGAAGAATTTATCCGGCCAATTTTTGTGAGAGAAAGGGTACATGCACAAACCTACAGCAAACGAGCAGAACACAAATAATGTTATGATGAAAATTATTTCAGAATACCATGCTAGTTCAGTATCTATTTAATTTATCATCAGTTTAAATCTGATAGTCACCATAGGGGGCTTCGGTTATCTAGTTTTCTTGTGATTTTTATTTTTTAGCACTTCGTAAGAATCGTGAGCCAGAAAACGTCGAACTTTCAAAAGAAAAACTCTTATTGTAGGGCTCTGGCAACAAAAAAGTGGATATATTTTGTTCCTATGTACAGAAAATTTCTTCCTCTGACCCGTTCTGTATCTCAGAATCCATTAGTCCTTGATAACGAAAAATCGATTGACAGCAAAACGTCTGTCCGTCTGTCTGTTCGTCCGTCCGTCCGTCCGTCCGTCCGTCCGTCCGTCCGTCCGTCCGTCCGTCCGTCCGTCCGTCCGTCCGTCTGTGGACAACGCTACCGGTTAAACCGTTCATCAGATATAATATAGCGCCAGAGTACAATAATATAATATCCGAACTATTTGCATTTGCTTTCCAGTGCTGTCAGGGGTACTGTGTTGTAAAATGTATATGCCAAACACACCATTCATTGTTGGTTTAAAGCAGCGTTGGCAACAACACGCTGTAGCAAAAGCTGCCGCCGTTGGTGGTCCGGTGGATCTTATTATTTATTAACTTTTAATTATTGTACTTTCTTACTGGTTACGGATAATATTTTAATTCTAAAATACGCTTATACCTTGAATTACACTGAATTCAATGCTAGAAATATATTTTCATTTAAACTTTTCAATGAAAAAAATACAGTTTGCGTGCTTCGTTTATTTACAAGATAAAGTGATATTTGAATGTATCAAACGCAGAAATTGCGACGTAATATTACGTAACGATAACCGTATAATATGGCGAGAAAGTATGTGTTGTAACGACTCTAGTTACTTCTAGTTCTCACATAGTTATGTAATGCTGCAGCAAGAAACGACGATTTTTCTGGAGAAAATTCACAGATCATAGATTTGTAGATCGCAGACACCGAAAAAGTGTGTAATTCTAGCTCTTATATATATATATATATATATATATATATATATATATATATATATATATATATATATAGTAAACTACTATCTTTTTTTACATTGTGTAGTCCGTCCGTCTGTCCGTGAATAGTCAACCCTAGCGCCAAAGCCGTTCAGCCAATTTTCTCCAAAATTGATATTCTGCGATCGATTTAAATGTACTCAAGGCCCTATGAATTTGCAACGGATCTTTCCCCAAAAATTTCGGAGAATACTTTATATGTAGTATCAACTTTTTCCAAATTTTCACAAAAATGGCTCAACTTTTATTACTGTCTTGGGATAGTGTAAAGGACTTACAAGAGAATGGTGCAGGTTTCATTTTCGTTGTCCTCTCTGAATTTTCGGAAATTGAAAATTTAGAAACAATGCAAAAAGTGTGTGGTGTTCTTGTAGCACATCGAGTTGTAAACAAGGGAGGGCATGTGCGATTTGCCGCCACTTTCCCCAAGAGTTGTCTCGGCATACATAATTCAACGAAACACTAAATAGAACGATGACCAATGATTGATTACGTCTCAAGGCTTGGTTTGTAAACTTCCCTGGGATTGCTTATTTTTATTTGTTTTTTATTTATTTTACGTCAAAAACAGTTAAAAACTGTGTGTGACATGCAATGGGGAGAAGTGAATTATGGGCACGTTTTCAACATTCTGTGAACCCTACCCTAATACTTCTTGAATTTTGAATACTGAGCGTTTAATATAAGAATAATGAATAAGAGCGTTTTTTGCAAGGATTGTTAACAAAAGTACTCGCTCCGATGTAATAAAATCTATTTTCAAGGGTAAATCAGCAATATATTTTGGCTGTTATCCCCCAATATGTCCTTCGTGAAGGAATAATACTTCCTGTTGCGACAACATGGAGAACAATAATTTGAATAACATTTCCCTCTGAATTCTAGGAAACGTACACAGATAATAAAGTGACATTTATGTCCAGAAGCAAAACGAGGGACACTGGACAAAAAACATGATCGAGATGGGAATCACTGACTCAGAGCCTGCAGTACAATACTTGTTACAGGTTGTTTAGAATTATACTGTCCAAATGGTAAATAATATATTAAATATCACAGTTAAAATTAATATTACTTTCCTTGTGATGCTCAGTACAGTCTCTAATTTTATAGAAACAGTTATGTAATAGAATCGATTTCACTTGGGATTTAAACTTTCCTATCACATTTAATCGTTT
>BLKR01010719.1:0-47789 GCA_011170035.1 Teleogryllus occipitalis | reverse complement strand
AATCCATAATTTTGGAGCCTTTATTTTTTTTTAAGAATGAAAGTGTTGCTAAAGCTTCATGTAAAGTATTCCCAAAAATCAAAATATCTAATTCAAAATCGCAGGGCTTCGAGTTCGACCAGATTGATCGCGGAATGTCAAATACGGAGGAAATCGTGTGAACGGTTTAGGCGCTGGTGCTGTCCACAGACTGACGGACGGACAGACATGTTTTACAGTGAACCAATTTTTTGGTATCAAGGACCCATGAAACGTTGATTCTGACTACACATTGTATTAGAGGAAGTAATTTAGTACATACAGCAACCAGATTTATCATTTTTTTTGTATCAGGGCCACATAATACGAGTTTTTCTCACAATAAATCGCAACTTTCCGCTCCACCATTACAATACTTATTGTTTACTACTTATTAGTAACCAATAAGTAAGTATTGGTAACCAAGTACGTTATAGGCGAGGAAGTAAAAATTAGGAGTACTATCCTTTGACGTTCCCTGTTCATGAATTGATTCGCGGCCGTCGCGAGATCGTTGTTCGATGGAGAGGAAGTCATGGAAACGAGGGCATTCTGTTTCGTAAATAAAATGTGTTTGGTTGTTTTTGTGTCGTAAACGCACGCAGAAATTGCAAATGGATTTTTTTCAACCTATCTTAGACGCAATATTACAGAATACACCTCCTGCATTATTTTTTTAAAATAAATTTTTTGAATTCGTTTTCTGTTGGTTTCCTTTTTGTTCCAACAAAAAGTATTTTGGCATCAAAAGCGCTGGAAATTATGTTTTGACCGGACTCAAGGAAGTTTTACGCGAATCGCGGATAGGCCGAAGTCTCGTCATTAAATTGTGCACATAGTGACTTGTACACGATGACTGAAAGAACAATAACTCAACAATAAAATGCCGCGGCAACTAATCGGCATAACTGAATTTAATCGAAATCACGCGTTGAATGGGAGAACCTTTTAAAGTATTTTCGGTCGATGGCATCGGTCAAGTACGTGTTTGCGCACCGTTTTGGGCCGAAAAATGCTGAGGTAAGTTCATTCAGCACGAGTTGTCGCTGAGGTTTTGTTGAGCCGTTTAGCTGCCGACGTTTTTCGTACATGCCTCCGGTCATGCCTTCAACCCCGGAGTTGAGTCTCCATCTTACAGTCTTCATGGTCATATAGGACTCCTTAATTCTCGCGGCTCCCTGTTGTTGTTCGCCGTGTTCTCCAAGTGTGTCGTTTCCTTCCCCGGGAAACTACAAGGTAAGTGCAAAAATTAGTTCTATAAGAAGTGGTGTCTACAACATTTAAATAGGTCACAATCATTGTATACATCGTTTATACCATTGCGGTAGGAATTGTAATCGTATTATTAATAATTCGATGAAGAGGCTTTCCGTTAATTTGTTTAAGATGTTTGGACAAATTTAATTTTTCCGAATTTTAACATTCTAGAAGAACATTACCTCTAAAATTCCGTAATGTAATAATAATAATAATAATAATAATAATAATAATAATAATAATAATAATAATAATAATAATAATAATAATAATAATACATATCGATCTTATTTAAACTGCATCGCTTAAGTCGAAAATCAATGTTTATAGTGGTACACACTATTTTACGTGGGGTTATACTATCTTCAGACTTTCGCTTTTTGTGCAATCCAAACTTTCAAATCCATAAAAGGCACTGAATATGAAAGGGAATATTACCGCCACTACCCTGTCGCTGTCAAAGTTCAAGCAATTAAATTACAAATATTATTGTCGCAGTAATAATCTTAGAGCTCCCTATTCAAAAGCGCGTCCCGGATATATTTGCTCCGTAATGCTCTTTCTTTTACTGCATTGGAGTAACAACTGAATTAGTTTGATACATGTCAGATCAAGATTTGAGAGCTCTTTCGATTGCAGATTTTGTGTTCTTTCCATTATTGAAATTTAGGGTGACCAAAATCTTTCCCATGCCGGGAATCGAACCCGGGCCTCCTGGGTGAAAGCCAGGTATCCTAGCCACTAGACCACATGGGAGATGATTGTAAGGTGCTGCAGTTTTAGTATAGCAGTAAATTGACTGTTGTCATTTCATATAATATATAGTATTTTGTATTGGACGCTTTGTCAAATAGAAGTCAGTATGAAGCTTAGACGCTCAAAGAAATGCCAGTTGCCATCTTCAGACGTCTCACAGAAAAAGGAGACAGTTATCAAGAGAATATTGTGTGAGTGACCTGAGAGTAAGTGACTGGGTGTTCTTTTAACACTTTTCTTTGCTTCCTAAATCATCTTCCATTGCACTATATACCTCAAAATTAACGTTTTTTTTTTTGTTATTTACGTCGGTAAACTTGTGCTTAGCTCCTTAGCAATCAACCATCTAAACAACACTATAAGAGCGCGTCCCTAGCAACGGCTGTTAAAACTCTCGAGAATCCATTAAAAATATTTTAGCGGACGATCGGGTTTAGATTTTACCAGTGCTCATAAATCTTTGAGTAAACATGTCCCTTTTGTTCCCTTGTCCCTTTTGCCCCATTTCGTCCAGGTCTTGCCTCTCAGGTTCCATTATTCCCCCTTTCTGTCTGTCTCTTTTTGTCCCTTTTCCCATTTTGTCTCCTTGTCCCATTTTGTTCATACGTCCCATTTTGCCCTTTTGTTCCATTTTGTCCCTTTGTCGTATTTTGTCTTCATGTCCCACTTTGTCTTCTTTGCTCCATTTTGTCCCGTTGGCCCAGTTTGTCCAGTTGTCACATTTATCTTTTTGTACCATTTGTCTTATTGTCCTGTTTGTCTCCATTGTCTAATTTGTCCCCCTTTCTCCATTTTGTCCCTTCCTTCCTCTTTTCCAATTTAATCCATTTTGTACCCATTGTCCCATTTTGTCCCCTTGCCCTCTTCGTCCTCCTTTCCCCGCTTTGTCCCACATGTCTCCATTTGGCAACGTTTGTCCTTTTGATCCTTCTGCGCACTGCGATAGTTATTTAAAAACGGTTCACTGTGCCAACAACCCTTGCTACAGACCATCGAGAGTAATGGCAATTCTTTACTCATGAAAGCGTGAAATGTTTATTTTGAAGAACTAAAATAATTATAAATAATAAAAGCATTAAATGTTACACGTCCTCTATTAGTCTTTAAAGACTCGGCCGGTTCGCAGTTAACCTTCCAGTTAACAGTTAACACATCCAAAACACCTGTATCTGCATTGAAGAAATTAGATTGGCCAAAGACAATCATGTGACTTGATTATTTGGATTCTGACATTCATCTGTAAACTTAAGACGATAGTACTTCATACTTTAAAGTTTCAGCGTCGATTCACTTTTGTTTCCGGTAGTACTATAGTGTTACTTTCAATTCCCGGGTTTTCACATCGCCCTACGTCTACGCTCTATTATTACTTGAAAACTCACGCCGTATTCGATTACAAGGTTCAAGTTCTAAAAATTTATTTCTGTGAAATTTCAGTTCATCAGAGAATGTTTACGTACAGTATACAGAGACTGAAACAATGAATAATAGAAGAGACAGAACTCAGCAGGAAAATTGATGACTGTTGAAAAAAAGCAAGGCCAGTGAAATGAAATTTTAAACAGACAACGTAGGCAAGGCAAAATGAGGTTGGCTCAGTAAAGGGGACATGTACTAATATTCGTTGAATTGAGAACTGAACCTCGCAGGCTTTAAAATCACCAGCTGTTTTTGTGATAATTCGTTATATCTGTCGACTTTTTGTGTCTCTCTGATGCGATTGCATATAGTTTCTCCTGTATATTGTTCATTTACAGTGGTTGTGGTTACAGTGGTTACAGTTGCGTAAAACAGAGTAAAGGAACTTTACATGCTACTAAACGCACTGCCACTATTCTATTTTGTGGACTCTTTTTTAATAACAATAACAACAATAATGAATTATATTATTATTATTATTATTATTATTATTATTATTATTATTATTATTATTATTATTATTATTATTATTATTATTATTCTAGTGGCAATATATTCGGCTGATAACTTTTCAGTCAATGAACGGGAAATTCACGTGGACTTCAGGAATGTCGTTTACATTGATATAGTTGGATTCCTCATTCGGAATGGCTTACATTCATGTAATATCTTTTGTTCCTTACTTATCAAACACAAAGGACGTAAATAACTGTTCTAAAAAAAACTTTCCCATGCCGGGAATCGAACCCGGGCCTCCTGGGTGAAAGCCAGGTATCCTAGCCACTAGACCACATGGGAGACGAGAGTGAGAGTGATCAATAATTATACACATAGTTCAGTTTTACTACTAAAACATTTCTAATTAAATTTTTTGTATGTTTTCTGTAGTTGTCTTTATCGTTTTCCTCTTTTATATTAATATTTTGTGTATTTGTGAGCTTATCAATTTAAGTTAAATCATGGTGCCTTGCGTTCAAATCCATCTTTCCATGCACTCGATTTCATTCTTCTTTTCGACAACATTCTGAATCATGATCACTTTACTTATTTAACGTAAAAATTAATTAAAACAGTGTGTGACGTACCGTTGGGGGAAGTACATTCTGTGTTCATTTTCTTGAATTCTGGAATACCTACCCAAACCCATACACAAGTTGATAGAATTGGCACACTTACCCCTATTCTTCAGAAGTTCAAAAAACACCCTCGCGAGTAACAAAAACGAACAGAGGGAGAGAGCTGATAAATAGTGAACGTCTGTAATTACTATTATTATTATTATTATTATTATTATTATTATTATTATTATTATTATTATTATTATTATTATTATTATTATTATTATTATTATTATTAATAATTAATTATTATTAATATTATTATTATTATATTATTATTATATTATTATTATATTATATTATTATTATTATTATTATTATTATTATTATTATTATTAATATTATATTATAATTAATTATTATTAATAATAATAATAATAATAATAATAATAATAATAATAATAATAATAATAATAATAATAATTTCAAAATATGATTGTTATCCAAAGCAATTTCTATTAATTAATTATCCACTTGATAAGTTGTAAAACTTTTATTACTAAGAGAGGGGGGGGGTTCAAAATGAAACTTCTGGATAAGTTTAAGAATTGTAATAGAGACAACAGAGAAGAAACTGATTTTTGATAACGTATTTTTTCAATCACTCTTTAAGAAGTGTGAAAAATTCAGAAGTAAATGCGTCTTATAGCAATAAATCGACGATCAGACTAAAATCCTTCAAAAAAAATCAAAGGCATATCTGAAAACAGGGACTTAGGTGTATGCAGGCCACAGTAACAGTAGTTAAAATAAGTTCTTCTCCTCTGGAGTGTGGTTCCCTCAAATTAAGAACAAAAAGAACTAGTAATTTTAGTTATAGTAATGATAAAATTTTTTAATTAGAATTTGGATAAAATTGCATTTAAAATTTTTTTAAACCGGTGTCGAAATACAAAATTTCACTTGCCAAAAAACTGGAATATGTATTTAGAATTTCGATTTGCCAATGATTTTACGTGGTGATTTATTTTTTAAAAGGAGTTCCAAATTTCGTATGTTCCAAATTAGTTTTTGTATTTAAAGTTCATTTTTATCCTTTAAGTCGATTCTTCACTTTTTTAAATGGCATTTTGTTTCTAGTTTATCGGTTTAAGAAGAAATATATTGTTGCCTTCTTGCAATGGCTGAGAAGAAAGATCTATTTTTTAGGTAATTTTTGGTAATTCGAATGTTTTAATGAAGAAAGCACTTATGCCATATGATTCGGTGCATTCTTTTCTCTTCTTTCAAAAAGTTCAAAGAAGAAATGTGAAACAATTTTTGAAAAATATTGTTGAGTATTTTGGGAAAATTGATGCAATATTGATTTAAAAACACAATAGCTGCTAATGTGTTGAAACAAAGAATTCATTTAAAATGCTAACATTGGCAATTCGTTTGAATTAATAAGAATCTGCTGCTGGTAAAGGTAAGGTTGGAAAACAGTTTAATGTTTTCAATTTTTTGTAATTTCAAAAAATTAATGAACACCGGTGTTTTACCATATCTAAGCACTTTGATTTACTTGAATAAGAAATTTAAATATTAAAATCTGACTCCATTTTGTGAATCTTTATCCCATATGATTCTTTATCCCAAATATAAAAATTTCCATTTCAATTTCAGGGACTAAAGTTAATTCACATCCATGGGAGAATATCAATTTTGGAAAAAATCCTACGCACTGTTTAGACGTTAGTGTTGTTTGGATGGTTAATTTTTTGGACCACGTCATTATTTATTGTATGTATATTTGAACCCTATTACCATATCATCGAATTTTCGTTGTACCGCCAGGGAATTACACCCACTAATTTGTTTTTATAAACGACTGAGGAAAACGAAAATTATTGATTTTATTTTAAAATGAAACATTAACACTAAGCAACTTTGAAGCATGAATTCCTTTTCTACATAAAACAATATTAATGTTACTGTATTTCTATTTTTATCTGTAACAATTATAGTAAACACCTTTTAACAATGGAGTTCCCATCTCGATTTTTTTTTCACTTTTCCTAGCTCCAAAGAACAAATATTCAGATGGTTCTTTTAATTCTGGATATCTGTAGTTAAGAAATTTTTAATTTTTTTATAATTGCAGCTTTTACTTCCCATCCTAAATGAGATACGTAAATTGAGGGCATGGATTTTACAAAAAAAAAATCTTGATTAAACCAGTTACGGGTACAAGTTAATGCCGACGCACAATAACATTTCTTCGTCGCACCACTATTTAACCGCCATCAATGGAGATTACATTCGAAATATTCGTCGTGTGCATGTTTTATGCATGCCCAGTTTGCAGATTTTACAATTTAACCCCGTTTTGAATGAGTTTCTCTCCGGGGCAGGTCAATTGGGGACTTATAATTCTGAACAATACTCAAGTACTCGACAGTGGTTTCGTTGGAGAGTTTTGCTGGCGGGGTTGTGATCGCAAACGATGTATTGCCGTATGATCGCCACGGGCTAAGCTAAAGTATCCGGTACAGGCAAAGCCTCTTCGCTTGCTTGCTTGATTAGTGATTCTGGTCGCGTCAACAACTACGGTCTTCAGTCCCGACAGTGTAGTGAATGTTTGGAAAGTGGCAGTGGTCTTCCCCCGCTGGATGGATGGTGTGATTCGTCGGCTAGCTGAGTTTTCCCCGAGTAGGGATATCTAACCAGCGTTGCACCGCCCCAGCCGCGTTGCACCGCCCCACCGGTCTCCCGTCATTTGTGGCAGTGTAGTGCATGTAAGTGTGTGTGTGTGTGTATGTATGTGTGTGTGTGTAATGGATTGGATAGTTCAAGAAAGATCGCAAGCGTTCCGTGGCCCTTTTATTAGAGTACTGCTCCGACACTCGTCCGGTGTTGATCGGAGAAACCAGGGAAACTACCGATCAGAACAGCCGACTGATATAATTCCCCTCACCGTCTGAATTCGACTTAGCTGTCTAGATAGTATCGAAAGTCTTTCCACCGTCGTGACTTGAACCACAGGACCACCAGCTCAGAGGCACTGCAGTGCCATCAGTTGATGCCCTGAGCCACCTCTCCCGGTGCAAAGCCCCTTTGCGGTGAACACTTAGGTTATCGTAACGTGTCGCATGGGGGGCTTGTCTTCACGATGGAATGCGATATGGCTTTTTGCGTCTTTCTCGATCGTGTCGCCAGATGTCGCGTGTACCAAGTCGCAAGCGGTGCTGCAGATTAAGTGACATCTAGCAACACTACCGATAAGTAGCGGAAAGCCGTGGCATATTCCATCGTGAAGACAAGTCCCCCACGCGCCATGTTACGGAAATCCAAATTGGGAGCGGTGGCTCAGTGCATCAACTAATGTTACTGCAGGGCCGCTGATCGGGAAGTCCTAGGTTCGAGGCCCGACGGCGCCAGGATTTCCGTCACTAGCTTGTGATATAGGTCGAATTCAGTCGCTGTCTCGAGGAGAATTCTTGTGACCGGCTGCTGTGGTCGGTGGTTTCCGTGGTTCCTCCGATCAACACCAGGCGAAAGCCGGAGCAGTACCCTACCAAACGGGCCACGGA
Source organism: Teleogryllus occipitalis (assembly GCA_011170035.1). Classification (NCBI taxonomy): domain Eukaryota; kingdom Metazoa; phylum Arthropoda; class Insecta; order Orthoptera; family Gryllidae; genus Teleogryllus; species Teleogryllus occipitalis. The sequence continues at coordinate 39,709 of BLKR01010719.1, read as the reverse complement.
CCACGCGCGATCCTTCCTTCCTCTTCCTTGTCCTATCCTTACCCTTACACACACATTTACACTAACATGCACTACACTAGCACACATGCCGGGAGAACGGTCGGGGACTTAGAACCTGTCCCGGCTGGGGCGATGCACCGCTGTTGGGAGATACCTAGTTGGGAAAAACCCCGTTAGTCGACGGTAGGTCGACGCTGGATCCAGTGGGGGAAGATCACCGCCACCTTTCGATAAAAACATGCTCTACACTTACGCGACTCATTAGTTGACGCGTCCGGAATCACCAAGCAATCAATGAAAACGAAAAGCCAAGTGTAGTACGTACCAGTGTTGGTGAGCTCCTGCGCGAGGCGCTCCCACAGGGCGACGACGTTGCCCAGGTAGCCCAGGGAGAGCGGGCGGCGCTCCGCCCGCGCCGAGCGGACGCGCGCCACCACGCGCTCCAGGTCCTCCTCCGCCTCCATCAGCCAGCCCTGGCGCAGCCGCTTCTGCAGCGCCGCGCGGCTCACCTGCGCATCGCCAACCACGGGTATTGTTGCAGCGTTGCGCAACCAGAAACTTTTGGCCAATGACTCTTAACACGTTAGCATTAGGGATGGGCCCTTAACAGCTAAACTATTATTTCTTAACCGTTAACGTTTCGTAACTGTTAGTCGAAATAACAGTTATTTCGCTTATCCTGTTATTTGCTGTTATCGGTTGAAATACATAGAAGTGCAACCTATTGGGCCTAATACGAACTACTACAAGCTTTTGTGGCAACCATTTTGTACGATTACAACTTCACTGCAGCAAATCAATCATGATTTGCCAGTGTTCAAATTATAGATTCATTAATACATAATTCGTCATTATTACGCACCACGTGCAACAATATTTTTATATTTTATTGTATACACTACAACAAGATGTTTGTCCTTTAAATGAAGTCCGTCCAATATGTTAACTTATTTCTGTTCCATTGCTGCTTATGTGAGATCAACTAATATTTCCCTAGGTCCGATAAAATAAAATGAGTTACGGTCAAATATCTCACAATATAATACTTGATATTCGACAGTCATTAACACTTTAACTATAGGTAAGCAAAAACACTGTTTCTCCTCATTATTTTTGGCACTCGTCACTTCACTATGCACAAGCTGCATATTTGAAAGAATATTTGCAATCTGAACCCGAATCACTTTCATTTTTGTAATATTCTATACACATTCGCTACACATTATATGAATTACTATTCCATTGCACATCCTTGGCAGTTCATCCAGTCTCGTTCATATCAGCTGCTTCTCTGCCCAAACATGTTAGGGAAAGTAGTGCAAGGAAGCGCCGTAAGGTAGCTGCACAGGCTTTACGGTGCTACCAACGCTATGCGTTTTGCGTGGTTTAACTCTTAGCAGTCGCTACAACTGCTTTAACTCTTAGCAGTCGGCCATGTTAGGTTGCTGGTCATGGACCTGTTATTTTTCAACTGTTATTAATAACAGCTATTACGAGTTGCTTTTGTGATAACAGTTATTCAAGAAAAGCTGTTAAGTCCATCTCTAGTTAGCATTAAAAAGAAATCACGGTTATAACGTAGTCCTCTGGGATGGCTCATGGGCAGCGTACTGTGTTCCCCAGGTTTGATTCCCGGTCGAGGCAAAAAATAGAGTTGTAGCTTTCCTTTAAAATCGTCCCAGTTTCTGTTACTGTGTGACGAAGAAAAGCTCAAGCAGCGGATCTTGCTAGTTATGGTGAAAAGAATTCATGTTCGCCTCAAGTCGCTCTTACCCCCAAGCATGGGAATGTAAGTTGACCCAGGCAAGAGGGATACTGGTAGCTGGCCGGCGAAGTCGGACTACCGACCCCATACATACATACTTTAATAACGGGCGAGTGATCTATCTTCGAATGAACTTCGTATCTAGATATTTATTTAGTCAAAAAACAGTAAAAACTGTACGTGACATACGGAGGAGAAAATTCGTATCTACTAAAATATTAACTATCTAGTGAACTTCGTATCTATAAGCGTTAACAGACGAAGAGAGGCCCCAGCGAGCGTCCGAGAGCTGACGCCATCGAGGGAGTTGGATTTCAGCTGCAACAACCGGATGGCCTGACGTACGACATGAGACGAACTTCTTCTTTCTATTATCCCATACTCTTTCTGATGTCTTGCAAATTATTCCCAACGCCGACATGTGGAGCAGCACCTCTCAAGCCTGTGGATTAGAGCCAAGGAGGTGTATGGAATTAAGGAAATAGATGGCGCAGTTGCGTATGCTGGTATGCCTCGTGGAGAAGTTCTGTGTGTTTTCTGGGTTTTTGATACCGAAAAATCTATTGATGGCTGTATGTCTATTCGTTCGTTTGTCCGTACCATCCGTGAACAACGCTAGCGGCTAAACCGTTCTGTGGTAGTGTAGTGCATGTTAGTGTAAGGTTAGTGTAAAATTATGACGATACAATATCTTTCGTAATGAAATGGGTTCATCAAAAGCAGATCTTCAAATAAGAGTCTCTAAATTCTAAATTCTAGAGTCATGAATAAGTGAATCCTTACGTACAGTACAGTATACGTACAGTATAGCAGTGGAAATAAAATTCATAGCTGTAAATTACATTTGTTAAATTCGCTAGAAATTAGGACACTTGTTTATGCTCCAGGAACTAATGTTTTTTTTTTTATATTTCAGCTAATCCAATACAGAACTTAAAAATGTAAAGGCTGGGGAGCAGAAAATTTGTGAGGGAAGTACTTCTTAAGATAAAATAATTGGCTGTGGGTTTTCATATATTAGTTCTTTCGAACATCATCAGTTTCTTTATCACAAAACATACATTTGTATATGTGTAATTAGTAATGAATCACCAATTTAATATCATTTTGGTTACTGGTATGAAAATACGTGAAGGTGTACTCCAGCTATGGAACAGAATAAGAAAGAATAAAAAATTCAAGATATTCTAAGCACATGAAAGAGCACAGAATGCATCTCAGAGAAAACAGAAGGGCATTGTTAGGATGAACACTGGCAAAGAAAAAAACCAAAGGCGTGTTAGAATTGTTCACTGCGAAAGAAAAGGGACAATAAGAAAAGTCCTGGATATATGCCTAGACACAGACCTCTAATCAACTTGTACGTATCTTCGTCGATGAGGCTAAAAGCAAGCAGAGAAAGAACGCGCGCGAAACAGGCTTCCCTGTTCAGGATAACATGAGTAATGGTCTAGCTTTCTCCTTCAAATATCACAATGAGGAATTAATTTCGCGTGTTTAGTGTGTGTGTGTGTGTGTGTGTGTGTGTGTGTGTGTGTGTGTGTGTGTGTGTTCGTGAGTGTCTGTAAAGTGTTTCATGATATGCTAAAAATAAGGTATTTCTAAATTTCTCATCACGTCAATAAGACTCTAATCTACTTTATCCTCTCCAAGTGGAAGATATTACATTTATAAAATGAGCTCTTTTAGCAATTGAACACCTTAATAACCTATGTAAATGCTGAGAAGTACAAACAAGGGAGTTGTCAAAAAGCTTATCTTCAGAAAAGAAAGAAATATGTAATTTTTAATGTATTTATATTTTCCCTTTGCAATATACGCAAGTAGCCCTGGAAACTTTATAACATATTGTACAAGACGATAAAGTGATACTTTAACAATTTTAGGAGAGCATTTTATCTCAAGAGGGTGTTTTCGGAACGGCGAAGGAGCGAGCTTTTTTTTTTCGACAATCGGATCCTTTCAATCTATTGTTTTCGATGTATTTGTATTCAATCCTTTCCTGTATTGTGCGTGAGCGAAAGTTCTAAAATTCATTTTAAAAATGTTTATTGAGAATCATATCGGCTTTTACCTATGCGATCGAAATTGATCAGAATATCAAATACAAAATTTAATTTTATATAGAATTAGTGATTCAGCGCGTTCTGAGCGATCTGAGCTTGTTAATAGCGACCAAATTCACATTCACTCTTAATGGTAGTAACGAGAAAAGTCCAATGTACGAGTATTTGTAGTTATTAGTACAACAGGTAGGACGAGAAGTAGTACAATAGAAGAGTACTAAAAACAAACTTACCTATTATATGCAAAAAAGGCAATAAAAACCGCATTAATATGAACTTTGTCGTAGATGCTTTGAATGATAAGTATATAACTGAAAGAATGATGAATTGCTGGAATTTCGAAAGGTTTCTGATAATAAGAGTAAGTGATAATGTATTTAATCTTCATAATCTGTCAGTGTTATGTGAACTCTTATCTTATCTTTTCATGGATACTATCTATTAATTTTTCAGCACTAATTCCGAACACAGCCCCTGATACTGTTTAAGAATACATTTATCCCTTTTTTTATTAGGTATACTATTTGTCTCTCACTATTCTTCGGAGGATCCTCTCTGAAATTACATCTCTGTCTGTATTAATAGAAGGAATTGATTCCACTCGCTTGCTGAATGTTTATGTATGAAAGAAGACATTCCTTCAATATCCTGTTGAATGGCACGCTAGATGTTTTCATCAAGGACTCTCTCAACTTCTGCATCTCACATTTATACATTATTAATGGGTTTTATGATTTTTATGATGCTAATGTATTCAAAACGCAAGCCCTTGGAGATCCTTTTACAACGGCTTCAAATGGCAAATGCGTTGTAATCTTCAATTCAATACTTCGTTCTCGTTATCTTTCAATTCCCGCCTCGTATAATAATTGAGTCACTTGCTCACCTCACCGTGATCTCAGGCAAGATGGAATATAAAAGAGATGCGAGAAGGTCGTAATCAAGAGTACAACACGAAAAGGATAAGCGGTATAATATTCATGTAATGGGATCTCCCAAAATGCAATTCATTTATCTTTATATTCTTAAATGCATGATAATTTGAGTCATTGAAAAATACCTAAAGAAATACATAGAAAATACCTAAAGATATACATACCTAAAGAAAGTAATAAGATTTCCTTTCTTCTTTCTACTCAGACCTTGATGAAATACGAACATCCCTAATTTACTGATTTTCGTTTAATTATGTTTCAAACTGCCTGTTAATTTTTATAGCTATGAAAACTATAGTTTATTTAGTGGTTCTTTGCAACGTATACAACGGATTTCATTATCCTGTGAAGTACAGAAGCTTTCATTCACTGCTGCGAGTTTATTCCTTGCTACTACAATTAATATAATTAATATCGAAATACTTTCATGAAGAATGTTACCTTCTTCAACCTCATTAATGCAATGAAAAGTGAGTTTCGTCTGTGCATGCACTCTATTCAGATGTTTATACTATTTCACTGACTTTTTCTCACTTTAGAACATACTTTTGCGTTTGAAAGGTTCGGGTGTAAAACATTGTAACGCACACGAAAAGGTGTGCGAGATATAAGCAAGAGAACATATTTGCTGTTTGAGGTTTGTGAATGGGATAGATGAAGATGACAAGAGCCGGAGGACAGTTGTGCGAAATAATTTGAACTAGCCGAGAATCAGCGTATGGACAGCAGATGAAGGCGTACGAAAATATTAAATTCACAGAAACTACAACTTTGAGGGGTAGCATCTTTTACTTCCGAGCCCTTCATTTGTTAAACTATTATGCCATTTGGCAGTGTTCTATTTTAGTGTACTATGAGTTTTCAAATAATGAAACTATTAGCTTTTAAAATTATTTTCGTTTCTGCTAATTTCTAACCTGTGCCGGAACTAGACAATTTTGGGCCCAGAGCAATGCTGAAACGTATTCCCCCCCCCCACACACACACACCTTGGAAAAAAAATTAAAATGTGAAAGTTATATCAAGAAACTAAACGAGTAATTTATTTCAACAAATAACAAAAATTACGTTTAAGCTAGAAAAAGCTTTTGGAAATATGTTTGAAATAGTCGTTTTAGGTAATATTTTCCACGGTAATATTAAAACACTAAAATATTTGTTGTATTTAGTTAGTGTTTGATATAATCACTTGTTAAATACATGAAATAATAAATTCGAATTTCAGTAGAATCTATTTTAACGTTAGCGTTATTTGATTCATTTCATAGAGTCCTGCCTTAAAAGTAATGACTATTGACTATTTAATGAAAACATTTTCTTGAAAATTTTATGAAATATCAGACTACTGTACCTCGACTTATAAAATTACGGTAACGATTTCCTCGAGATCTAATTTCTTTTTCATTTTTTTGACTTGCCGCGCCCCGGGCGATCGCCCGGTCTGCCCATGCCTAGCACCGGCACTGTCTCTGTTACTAGTCCACTAGACCACATGGTTACTAGAAGCAGTAAGTTGAGGGTGGGAGGCGTACCTCAGCGACGACGCCGATGCATCCGGCGATGACGGCGGCCTTGGCCTGCGCGCCGCTCATGCCGCCCAGCCCCGACGTCACGAACACGCGCCCCGCCAGGTCGCCCGAGCCCAGGTAGCGGCGCCCGGCGCCCAGCAGCGTGATCTGCCAGCACGACGCACACTCCAACTCACACTCTCTTCCTTTGCGACACAAAGCCTCACCGCTGCTTATAATAGCTGTAGATACTAGTAACGATTACATCTATTATTTTTCGTAATATTGTTCAAAATAAGGACTTAACATAACCAAAAAGAACGAAAAGTCACTTTTAACGGCTGGCGTCCTTTAAAGATTTAACAGTGCGCCGTCCGTTAAGGACAGAAAAAAATGAGTTGAAATGTATTGTAATGAAAAAAGAGGAATGGAATTTGAAAGAAAGAAATGGAATTTTTCGAATCAAAATTAGCATGCAGGTTGTGATGCAAGTTAAAATATTACTTTAGCTATCGTCATCTGTCGTTTATTATTTTAATATTGGTTTTTTGTAAGATTCAAAATCTTTCCCATGCCGGGAATCGAACCCGGGCCTCCTGGGTGAAAGCCAGGTATCCTAGCCACTAGACCACATGGGAGATGGTACAAAGACAGACTTGCTCAAATCTCACTGAAACAAATAAGTAATTTAATAAAAAGTGTAACTGTTAATTGTAATGTTGATAACGATGTAACATTCGAATATTATAGAAATCGTTTGGCCAAGGTTGTCCCTGCAACTTCGGTTGAAATGGTCTGAGAGACTTCAAGATTTTCGACGTGCTTTTCAATTCTGATCTCATAATCATTTCATGTGCCATAATTTACCGTTGCACTTCTGTAAATGTTGTTATGATGAAAGATTTTCACATGCAAGCAATTTTTCACATCTCAATATTTAGCAGACCGCCGCCATGTGAAAATGAGGTTATGTAGGGTTTCAGGGCCATGGTCCCCGTGCCATATGATTCATTGGGTTAAAAGTTATATTGTATAATTATATTAATTATATTAAATTATAATTTTATAATAGTTATTAATACTAGTGACTAATTCAAAGAATTATGGAACCCTTTTTGAACACAAAATGTGTTCAGAAGCAAACATGGAACAACTTCAATCAATAGTAGTGATCAAATTCATTATGCACTTTATGTACACTTTAAACATATAAACCATACACTTTAAAATAATAAACTTTATGATAAATAGATAATAAATAAAATTAGATCATTACACTTATTATACATTAATTACAGCTATTTAGTTATTGAGACCCAATTATAATTAACAAAACTAATGAAAACTATCATACAAAAGATTTTTCTAATTTGATCGTTGCTACATTATAGGATGCGTCATGACCAATAAATGAATCTCACATCCTCATTTGTTTACCTAAAAGTGAATATTAAATTATAAAATGACGTTTGTGCAGGAGTATAAAAGCGATTTTAATACTGAATCAACGACGATTAATTTAGTTTTATTTTTAACTCTTTGGCATTAAATTTTCTTCTTTTTGTTCAAAAACGTTGAATTAAATATTCAGAAAAGTAATTCTTGCAACTACAAATGGTAATCTTGTAAAAAAACAATTCTGGGTCAAATTGTACCCACGTCAATAACAGTGGAAGTAATTGCAAATAGTTTTAAACGTTATTGTACGAAACACTATTCTCAGGCAAAAATTCCTTCAACTTTGTCATTCTCCGTCATTCTCAAACAATAAAACAAAATCTGTATAATCTTGTTAATTATGCGTATGAATTTGGTTTTATGTTTTTACTTACGGTCATGTATGCTTTCTGAGACCAAAACTTTAAATATGACCAAATAATTTATTTTATTTCATTAACAAAACTCAACATTTTGCACTAGAAATAAAAAGATCGAAAGATCGTTGCTACATACAGCTATGCGTCTTTCGACCAATCACATTTCTTTGCGTCAACGTTCGTGTTCCTTTTAAAGTATTTCAAATTTCTGAAATGATTAAGTTGTGCATCAAGTTATAAAATCGATTTTAATACCTGAAAAAGTTCTTTTAACTCGAATTTGTAATTTGAGAGTTACCTATACGTTAACTAATACGTTACCTATTTTCTTCTTTATACAGTATGTCAAAAACGTAAAATTGAAATAATTGTTCAGAACCAAGTAGGCTCGTCTGCAACTACAAATGGCTTCGTTTGTGCCAAATAACATATTGTATGGAATGTTGATTATCAGTGCTCGCTGCGAACTGTAACCTTTAACAGTTTACTGTACGAGGAAGAGGGATATTTAGCCAAGGTAAAAAAAAGTTGGATAATTATCATCCAAACCAGAATAAGACAAACATTAATACAAAATCTGTCAATTACTCACCGTCGTACCATGAACGATACCCTGAGGACGAATGTAACAGAAGGATCCTGCCGTCATCTGGCCGTACCTGCGGATGATAGAGAAGAGAGAGAGAAAAAAGGAGTTAACCTTGAGAAAGCTGTATCGCAAATGTACTGCGATTTTTACATTGCTGCGTTTTACATTTGATCAGCTGTTACGGTGCAGTTCCATCGGAACCTTACACGTCACTACAGTACATGGTGGCCTTCAGCCTTCCGAATGGATGACACCGTAACAGCAGATTTACTTCAAACGCAGCTCTGTATAAAACGCAGTACAAATGTTCGTGCGTTGAGGTATTTCAAAATCATGAACATTCTCAAGAATATCAACACAGATGTTTGTTATCAGTATTTTCATAAATTTCTTTTGAAAAAATTAAATAAGCATTCAGAGGCATACCTAGATGAACTGACGATAATGGGAAGGACTTATTGCTTCCCTCTTCGGATTGATCAATTGATTAGTGATTCCGGGCGCGTCAACTACCGAGATCATTACTCCCGTAAGTGTAAAGCATGTTTTTCATCCGGAGATGGCGGTGATCTTCCCCCACTAGATGGCGAGATCCGGCTCCGAGTTACCGTCGACTAGTGGAGTTTTCCCCAACCAGGTATCTCCCACCAGCGAGGCACCGCCCCAACCGGGACAAGTTCTAAGTCCCCGACCGGTTTCGTGGCATGTGTGGTAGTGTGGTGCATGTTAGTGGAAGTGTGTGTGTAAGAGGTGAAGATAGGACAAGGAAGAGGAAGGGAAGATCGCGCGCGGTTCGTGGCCCATTTGTTAAGGTACTGCTCCGGCGTTCACCTGGTGTTCATCGGGGAAACCACGGAAACCTACCGATCAGAGCAGCCGGCCGCTAGAATGCTCCTCCCGACAACGACTGAATTTGACCTAGCTTACAAGCTAGTGTGATAATTCTGCTACCGTCGGGACTCGAACCGGGACCCTCCCGGTCAGAGGCACTGCAGTTGCTGCACTGAGCCACCGGTCCCGATCCCTATTCGGATATTTCAAAGCTGAGAGCTTAATATTATTTCTTTTCACACAGAGAGCCAGGGTAGCCCGAATGGGAGCGGTTTGAACAATTCGCATTGTTACTTTCATAACAATGTTCTAAGCCTTTTTAACATTCAAAGGGAGTGATTCTCCTATCGGACAGGGGAGCAGCGCCGGTAGTACCCGAGGTTCTTAGACGATCACCCATCCAGAGACCCGTGGGGTCTCGAGCTGCTTAACTTCCGTGACTACGGAGTTTGGTTAAGAAGTTTGGCTATCGGCGCAGGCTTTCTAGCGCTAGAACCCGGGTTCGACCACAGTCCAATCTAGGACTTTGTGGTGGGGAAAAGCAGGTTCGCGGTAAATGTTTGCAGGTTTCACCTCTCTGTTCCTCATGCCTTCATAAAATGACTGCTCATGTTTATTAATCCCCTCATGACTAACATCATCATCATTACATCGCAACATATACTCCTTACCCAGGAGATCACGACTGTGTTCAGATTCCAACTTAGAAACAACGATCCTTGTTCCGTCATTCCGAAATTTCTTTGTAAACGATAAATAAGGTTCATACACTAGTTAACTCACATGGAGACTCCCAGAGCGAACATGTCGTCATACTCGTCGGCGCTGCTGTAATGGGGCACCACCATGCCGTTCGTGATTACAGCGCGGGGGGCCTCAGTACTGGATGGGAACAGCCCCATGGGGTGGCCTGAATACAGCACCAGAGTCTGCTCCTCGTCCATCTCGGCCAGGTAGTGCATCGTCAGCCAGAACTAAACAGAGAACAAACGAGAAAACGTTTCGGGATGCGATGTAGTTTCTGTGACAGTAGAAGTCTCCCTTACAAATGAAGCCGTTTTTACACGCTACACTTTGTATACTATTTCGCTTGTACAAAAACATGAACGAAGAGATTATTTTTGTGAAAAACACGCATTATTTGATCTCCGTGCTTCAGGTTATTCGTTCCACAATTCAATATCTTTCTCAGATATGAGGTTCTCTTTGCCATTTTGTGGTTATTTTGGTTTAGATTAGGTTAGGTTAGATTATTGGCGGTTGAGTTCAGCTGGCAAACTACTCCTGACACAAGTAGGTAAAAAATCGCTTATCGCAGAAAGTCAACATCAGAGCGACGTATAGAGTTGAGGTTAGACTCGCTAGACTCTCCCAGCTGGGCCTGGGGTTCAAATCCCGATTGATTAATTTGAAATTGGTGATAAACAAATCGGGTGCACAGTAAATTTCTCAGAGCTATTAGTCATCAAAACTTTTCAGATTCATTATATGATTCCCAGTCCCTAGCATTTTGATTATATCTTAAATACACTGTTTGGTTAGGTGGGTGCTAATGATAACGAAATGGTTTGAATGATAAAGAAACATTGATGGAATGAGAGGCAGTGGAATTAGGAGATCCCTAAGAAAACACGCTTCACCCTACACAAATTCCACATGGATGAATACCCAAGGGAAGACGGTGAGTGGTCTGATTACTACAGTACAGATCGCCCTATGAGACATCAGCAGCAAATATAATAATAATAATAATAATAATAATAATAATAATAATAATATAATAATAATAATAATAATAATAATAATAATAATAATGTATTTGCTAGTATAAAAAACAAAACACAGCTATAGAAACTGAGACTATTACATTCGAAAGCAACTGCTCTATTTTTACCCGGACCGCGAATCGAACCCGAGAAACTAGCACACTTTTCTTGAATCACCCGAAGGGCATAATAATAATAATAATAATAATAATAATAATAATAATAATAATAGTAGTAGTAACAAAAACAATAACAAGTAAAATATTGTGCCCCGCTGGTAGCGCTGAGTACCTGCGCCCAGTTGGAGAAGACCTGACCGCCGCCCCCGTAAGTGACCAGCTCCTGGGGGTACTGCGCCACCGCTGGGTCGAGGTTGTTCAGCACCATCAGCATGATGGCGGCTGCCTGCGGGCAGCGCGCCGGCAACTCAGTCACCGGGTAGGCGCTGTGGAGAAAGCAGGGTTCCAAGGGCACGAATTAGCCAAACATCGAGTTATCGGAAATTCCGATGGTGTGATAAATGGAGTAAAAATAGTTACTGCATATTCAAATCAAGTTACCACATTTAATTATCTGAAGCCTGCCTCGGTAGCCAGAGTTCTGGGGCTACTTCTTCGTACGTGGGGCAACTTCTACGAACGTGGGGCAACTTCTACGAACTCGGGACTGCTTCTACGAACTCGGGGCTACTTCTACGAACACGGGGCTACTTCTGCTTTTACGTACAAAGGGCTTCTTCTGCCTATGCGTATCTACTTCTACGTACGTGAAGTCAAAAAGCGAGTAACGTATATAGCTTCTCAAACTATCACATATTACATCTGAACTATGTGTATAATCCATGTCTGTCTTCCTTATTTACTCATCTCTCAGCATTATTCACCCACTGTCGTCTCTACCATCCTACATACTACAAAAGGCATAGGCAAGCCACCATTGAGATCACCTCTCCGGAAAGAGTAGAGCACAAAGGCTACCCTAGGTTACATCATCACTCATCAATAAGACGCTCATCATCAAACAGTTGAAGAGCTCTATGAGAGATAATCATTAGCCACAATATTGAGATATTAGAGTTGAGCCCATCACTGTAATCTCTGGGAGACCATTTTCCAAGTAAGTAATTTATATTCCCATTATCTCGTCCGATCGCAGGATTGGACCTTCATTGATTTGCATGTGCCCACCAGGCGTTAGACGAGCGATAGTTCAAAACTGCATTGGTGTTACTATCGTCTCTCGCTGGACCCTTTAGTTAACAAGTCGATGATCCTACCAAACGCCAGGTTGTATTGTCGAATTTTTCTTAATATCACATTTTATACCACTATCATTTATCATTTATATGATTCTCTTTCATCTTCATCGACCACCCGCCTCTCTTCCGAAAGTATGTAATATTTTGAGAATAATTAGCAGAGCAAAACAGAAATCGAAATTCAACATTCGTTAATTTTTTAAATTAATTTAAAATTTTTTGAATAAATTTCATGTCCATATTATACTGTTTTTCACTTTCCTGGGTTAATTAGAAATTTATTTAATTTATTTATTTAGTCAAAAACAGTCAAAACCTGTATGTGACGTATGGGGGAGAAAATCATCTGCGCACGCATTCTTAAGTTTCCAACAATTTAACAATCAATAGTTGAAAAATGAAAAAATAATAGTAATAATAATAATAATAGTAATAATAATAATAATAGTAATAATAATAATAATAGTAATAATAATAATAATAGTAATAATAATAATAATAGTAATAATAATAATAATAGTAATAATAATAATAATAGTAATAATAATAGTAAATTAAAAAAAGCGAGAGATTAACATTTCAAAAACTAGATATTTTCGTTGCTGAATTATATAAAATTTATTTTTAACGGTAAACGAACGAACAGATTTGATTTTTCTGTATTGTTAACAAAATAGAAACTCACCCTTAGCTCTACTACCACTACAAGCAAAAGGAAAGCTCAACAAAACGTGCGCATAGTGAAGCTACATTTACGTCCAGAAGCAAATCAAGGGACCATCTCAGCATTTGCTCAATGGATCAGGTAAACTGGACAAAAACCCGATCGAGATGGGGATAATACCAATTATTTCCAGATTTTTAAAAATTCAAAAAGTACACAAATTCCCGAGAGCCGTCGGAGCCTACTGTACTGAGCGTAATTCACTTACCGTACAGGAAACGTTGGCAAAAAGCGATACATGTAGATGTGTCCAAAATCACGCAGTTCAGCTGCGAACTCCGGCAGCAACTCCTCGTGAGTGTTCGGCGGGAAGTAGCGCAAGGCATTCTTCAACGCCAGCTGCCGACAAAAGAGCAACGTGCCAAGAAACCGCCATTAGTCTCTTCACAGGCTCGTCGCTTCTACACGTCTCTGTTCTCCGTTGCTTTTAATACTGTTATACTCCTCGTTTAATGTGGAATAGATGGATGACTAATTTCCTATCTGAAGCAGTTGTTTGAAAGAAAGAAGTTTGACTGATGGAAACAAAGGACGTACCAAATTATATGTCACAGGCTAATTAATAGGAGAGGTGGGGAAAAATATTAATGAGAGAGGGATGTGGAACATCGTGTCTAAAAGCAAGATATAAGCAATATATCGAGTTCGGTTCGTAGGATAAAAATTTAAAAAAACCTTAATAAATATTATTGTATAAACTAAGGGAGATGTTTCCCCCAATAAAAGAATGTCAACATTTTGTTCAATTTTATTGGTAAGAACATATTTAACGTCTATTCAAATTACGAATGAGATCAATGAAACGTATTAATAAAAGGATCTTCAGATGGTTCTTCTCCCCCAAACGTCACATAGTTTTTTACTGTTCTTTAACTAAATAAATAAAATCAATTAATGTTACATGGGTCAACAAATTCGAGCACTCAAATATCATGGCAATTACTTACTTATCCGTGAACAACACTTAAATGTCGGAGAATGAAAAGAAAAAATGATATACTCGTAAGATGCACAGACAGGGGTCAAATATCAAAACAGTCTCGTTTCTGAGAGGAGCGAATGTTCTTTGGATTGCTTCCAAAACATTTTTATGGAAGTGTCTAATGCCGACTGACTATTGAGAATTGTGTTGATAGATCTGTCCTCTATTACTCGGTGCTAATACTTCGAAAGGGGCATAACCAAATTTACGACCGACATAGAGATGGACCACGCGTGTTACAAGATTATTGCGTCATGTTCAAGTAGTACTTGACCAGGTGGAATCGCCGTTTGCTATGCCAATTTGAAACAATCCGCTTGTCGCACGAATGCTCTTGTTTGTTTTTGTTCTTTTTTTCGTTTTGGGGCAAAGTAATATGGGTCAAAACAATCAGACTTTTCGATCCACCGTTGACAAACAACAACAAAAACGATACACATTAAATAATGTGTGAGTAAATTACTAAAAGAAGGCCCATCTTATCATGCACGTTCTCAAAACATTTACTCGAATATCGAGTCTGAAAGTTCAATGTTCGAGCATAATTGCTTTAATATGACACATCATACAAAATTTTTTAGTGCAATACATGAACAGTTGACAAGTTTCACGAGATTCTTGAGGTTGGAAAATGTCTGGTTCAGAATAGAAAACATTATAAATCGTGCAACCTGTAGTCAGTTGGAGACCGATTTGTGAAGAGGGCTACTCATAAGTACGGTGAAGAGAGAATGATGTTCTCGCAAAATTCTGGCACTTGTCAAGGATCAGTCGCGGATCGTGATTTTCTAACTAGAGAAGGCTGCAAATGCATTGCAATATATATATATATATATATATATATATATATATATATATATATATATATATATATATATAAAATCTCTTCCCATACAAGCATAAGGGAATAGCACTCCTATCGCAAATTGAGAAAACTAATTGATCCGCAATCTACTCGCTGAGCTGCATAGTAATGCTATCTGGTGAGCACGCCCTTGCAGCCTTCGTCTGCCGGTAAGCCTGTGCAGTGATGGAATGACGTCACGCCTCCACGTTTTACACAGGCCTTATGGCGAAATGAAGTGGGAGCCTAACGCTTTTGCCTTCCCTGTCAACAGCTTCAAATGCGTTATGGATGACCGTCATCGAACTCACAAACAAAAATGTTGATATTAATGTTACATAATGTAACTCAGAAAGCCATTATTAATCGGCACTATCGAAGATCACGTTGTTGGAACAAATCAAGCTACCGGAGATAGTAGAGAAGTATAGGTGTAAGCAATAAGTAAATTCTCTAAGTAGTAAGCAATTCGTCTTACGTTCGTTGTCCGGAATGTAGTACGGTGTACACTTACTTTCATTTGGAGGTTCTCAACGCTTTTTCCTAATTTGATGTCCGTGGTGTGTACAGTTCTTGTGAAAATAGAACTCAAGATTCGGGATATTCTTGAAGTTGGAGAACTTAGGGTTCGAATTAGAAAAACTGCTAACCAGACGAAGTGGTATCGACGTAACAAGTAAGGAGTTTGTCTGAAGTTGGTCTGTACTCTACCAGAGGTTGTCCGCGCGTCCGACTCATATGTTGACCTAGGGGTGGCACAATTTTTGTGTGAAAAGTTCGTTAGATTCTGCAGTTTCCTGAGATTGGAGAACTTCTGATTCGGTGTATAAAAAATAGAAACCGTGAAACCTCTAATCCGAAGAAGTGAAATAAATTTAAGTTAAAGATATTTAGCTAAAAGACCCAGATTTTTCCTCTGTTCGACGCGTGTATACCGGTGATTGGGAGGTCGCAGATTCTGTCCGGTAGGGAATCAAGAAGGTGCGAGTGTTAAGCATTAGAATTTGTAGCGCCTGTTACAAATGAATTCGTATGCTGACTGCTCTTATAATTAATTTTACTGATTACATCCAGACGTATGTCGGAAAAGTCATCCCATACAACGGATCACAGGCAGTGCGCGCAGTTTCCTTCCTATCCATCCTAATCTATTCCGTTACCAATCTGTTCTTTTATACGGCCATCTCATTCCCTTTCCTTACCAATGCATCCCCTTACCATGGCCACACCTAATCCCTTCTCATTCCCTTCCTTTTCCGTTCCATCATTCCCATACGCTTTCTTTCCAATTCTTTTTCCATTTCTTTCCAATTCTCTTCTCATTCCGTCACTTACTCTTCCCCATTTCCTTCCCTTACCCATTCCCTTCCCATTGTCTTTACATTCTTCTCCACTGAAAAAGGTGGCTCAGAGCATGAACTGATGTCACGGCAGTGTCTCTGACCGGGATATCTCAGGTTTTGAGTTCTGACGGTGGCACGATTTTTGACACAAACTAGTCAGCTAGGCCGAATTTGGCCGCTGTCTGGAGGAGAATTCTAGTGTCAGGCTGCTCTGATCAGTAGTTATCCGTGGTTTCTCCGATTAACACCAAGCCAATGCCGGAGCAGTACGAGAGCGCGCGCGATACTTGCTTCCTCTTTCTGGACCTCTTTCACACCTTACTTACACACATTCACATGCACTACACAATCACACTTGTCCGGAGACCTGTCAAGACCTTTGATCTTCTTCCGGCTGGAGCAATGCCGTGCTGTTGGGAGATACCTGGTTGAAGAAAACCCCTACAAGCTGACGTAAGTCGGCGCCTGAACTCGCCCGCCAGCTGGAGAAGATTACCGCCACCTCCCGTGATACAAACATGCACTACACTCACGCATTTACGGGACTAATGATCTTGAAGTTGAAGCGACCGGAATCATCAATCAATCCATTCTATTCTCTTTTCCAATTATTTCCATTCTAATCCTTGTCCATTTCTTTCCCTTCCATTGGTATCTCCTTTCCTTACCCAGGGTGCAAATAACATTAGTAGTTGAAGATCCCTAAACCCACCATGGAATCCCAACCCACCATGGAATCCCAACCCCCCACGGAATCCCAACCCACCATGGAATCCCAACCCACCATGGAATCCCAACCCACCACGGAATCCCAACCCACCATGGAATCCAAACCCACCATGAAATCCCAACCCCCCCACGGAATCCCAACCCACCATGGAATCCCAACCCACCACGGAATCCGAACCCATCGTGGCGCGTGCATCTCACCTGTCGTCCGCGCGCGTCGAGGGCGTGCCTGCGCACGGGCGCGTGGGGCAGCTGCGGGTCGCGCGCGCGCCGGGGCGGCAGCGGCGCCGTGGGCAGGCCCTTGGCCAGGCGCGAGAGGTCCGGCGCGCCCATGGCTCTGGAGGCGACTGGCGCCCTCGCGACGCTCCGACGCTAAGCCCACCCGCCCGCCCGGCCTTCGGAACCGGTCCCGGCGTATAAATCCCGGGCGTTACGCGTCGCCCTGCGCGGCGTTGCTGGGCCGCGCCTGCCGCCCGTGTCGCCCCGGAGGCTCGCCCGCCGCGTCACGGCGCGTCACCGCGCCTGGATACTCTGGCGCGACGCCCAAGCGCCGAGCTGGGGATTGGTTGATCTTCGGAAGGTCACCGGCAGGTAGTTTTCCTGTTGATCGGATGACTTCAACGCTTAAGCTTAAAGGCCACAATGTGTACACATAAAACAACAACAACAATAATAATAATAATAATAATAATAATAATAATAATAATAATAATAATAATAATAATAATAATAATAATAATAATAATAATAATAATTACAATAATCACAATGCCGAGCGAAGTGGCTCAGTGCGTAGCGCTTCTGATTTCGCAGTCAAGAGGTTCGGGTTCGATCTCCGGGCCGGGCCGGCGATCCTGACCGGGTTTTCGTGGTTTCCTTCGGTCATACAGTCGAATTCTGGGATAATTAAAAAAGTCTACGATCACCTCTCATCATCATAACCCTATCATCTCATAATTGATAATTCAAGGCTTAACACCCTTGTCTTGCGAAGGGATACAGCCGAAAAGCTGATCCCCATAATGACACACGTTAATCTCTCCGGGATAAAAACGGCTCTGCCTCGGAAGATAACGTGTAGCCTGGTCAGAAATGGCCTCTACGCAAATAATAATAATAGTAATAATAATAATAATAATAATAATAATAATAATAATAATAATAATAATAATAGTGGTGGTTTCCATTGCCAAAGCGAAAAGTCATGGCTAGGATTAGAATGTGGGGAGAGCGGAACCCAGTCAGCAGACCTACCCTACCTTCAAAAACGCTGATCAGCCACTTTCCCAGCAGAATACTTGCTGACAATCGTGGAGATGCAGAAGGTGTTCGATGAATGCTTTACAATACGAATGCCTAGAACCATTCTATAGCCCCGAAAACAATGAAGCCTCATATCATCATCATCATCATCATCATCATCATCATCATCATCGTCAAACATTTTACGGCTTCTTATCCTGTCGGTTTTCATCCAAGAGATTAAAAACATTGTGCACTCAAAATCTCTAGAAACTGGTGAGGTCAAGAATTATTGGATAAAAAAATTTACACTATTACATCTCCATCTGGCGTAGACTATCAATGAAATGTTAGAAACAAAAACAGAGGAAAGCCCAGAATGATTCACACGCGGCATCACTTATTTGCTATCCTTTGAGAGAGATAGTCTTCTCTCAAAGAAATACAGGTCAATCATTAGTTCACCAGGAGGGACCAAAGATCTAGCTGCAGTAATAGCTAACAAAATGTACAAACCTCTTCTGGAGAACACCTCCTGTGGCTGCAGGGAAGTCTTGCTCTTCACCTAACACCTTAAATTATAAAAGTTAACAAAAAAATAATTTAAGTATGGCATGGTTTGACTACTAGAAGTGTAGTTTGACAATAAATCTCACGACAGAATTCTTAAGACTTCCTCCTGGACTTCTTGAGTTTTGTAAGGATAGCATGAACAAATGGAGTGCCAGGTGTGGTCGATGAAAAGAAGTTTGGGATCACGTGTTGGAAATATGTACGGACAAAGAAGAAAGGGTTCATAGAGAAGAGTGAGTAGTAAAAGAGAAGATTAAAAGGATGGTAGGAGAGTAGGATCGGGAAGATGTGTTGAGTGTATAAACAAATAATATTATGACACCAGAATGTTTATAAGTGATGGGAATTATTTTCAATATTTACAACGTTCCATGGGTGCTCTGCATCCTATCTCATGAGGTAAGTTTCAGCCCTTTTGGTATTCCTTTCGATAAATATCTAAATCCTGTTGAAATGCTTTAGTCCATATTTTTTTCTTAGGTGATGGAATATTCCCCAAATCCTTTTCTTCACGCTCGAAATCTTATCGTAATACACTTTTTACTGCAAGCACTTTTTTATATTACTAACTTCCAACGCGCTCAGAAATTGAAATAAACCTATGGAGATTCCTGCCACGAGAGAACTGCCTATGGTTTCGTGAGATGCCCAGGTACTAGGAGACCATCCAAAAACAATGTACACGGTTTCAATTTATTGATTGATTAGTAATTTCGGGCGTGTCAACTGCTAAGGTCAATAGTCCCATAAGTGAAGTGCATGATTTTTTCTCGGGAGGTGGCGGTGATCTTCCCCCGCTGGATGCTAAGATCCGCCGCCAACCTACCCGTCGGCTACCGGGATAACCTCAGAACCAGGTATCTTCCATCTTCCACATCGCTAGAGTCGGAACAAGTTCTAACCTCCCGAGCTACAATTTCCCTCCAGACAGCGACTGAATTCGACCTAGCTATCTAGCTAGTGTCGATTGATGATTGTTTGATAGTGATTACGGGCGCATCAACTACTCAGGTCATTAGTCCCGAATGCGTAGTGTATGTTTGTTGCTCCGGAGATAGCGATGATCTTCCCTGTCCCTCCCCCTGAATGGCGAGATCCTGCGCCGACCTACCTAGCTAACTGGGTTTCCCTCAATCAAGTATCTCCTACCAGCCGGGAACCCTCCTGCTGGGACAAGCTCTAAACAACCGACCGGTCTCCTGGCATGTGTGGTAGTGTAGTGCATTCAAGTGTAAGTGTATATAAGTAAGGGGTAGGATAGAACAAGGAAGAGGAAGGAGAGATCGCTCACTCTGTGGCCCGTTTGGTTGGGTACTACTCCGGCACTCGCCTGGTGTTCATTGGAGAAACCACGCAAAAATACCGGAGCAATCGGGCGCTAGAATTTTCCCCAGACAGCGACAGAACTCGATCTGGATTGTGCCGACAATCCTGCCATCGTCGGGACTTGAACCTAGGACCTCCAGATCAGAGGCACTACAGTGACGTCAGTTGATGCCCTGAGTCACATCTCCCTGTAAATTGTTTCGATTTTGACAGGGAAATTTGAAACATTTGATTGTATTATTCCGCCTTTTCTCATTCTGCGCGTAGAAACTGAATTCTATACTCCATGTGTCACTGCTTACGACACAGTAGAAATCATGCGACAACAAAATTCCAAGTACGAGACCCCTTTCTATTCACGTGTTACTTCTTGGAACTGCAACTTTTTAATATTTTTGTTGCGTAAAGAACTGTTGAACTGTGTTTTCGAATGTACTACGTTACTGTAGTATTCGCAAGACTGTTTTTTGTCAAATATCTTCATTTTTGCATTGTTATAGGATGGTATGTCGTTCATGAGAGGTGCAAGTGCTACAATTTGGAAAAACATTTTGAGTTGTTTTGTTCAGCAGCATATTTGCTACTCCAGGCCACTTGTTCATATTATTTTTTAGAGGATGTAGGTACACTAATTGAAAAATACCGATCTCAGAGGAATTGTCATACTTATAGATTATGGAAGACACCTGTCCAGAAAAATGTAATTTGTCTGGCGATAGATTGGAGCTGGGAAGAGGGTGGGGTAAACCGAAAAGCTAGTCAGACCAAAGAAGTTAAAAAACTTTCTAGTACGAAACAGATCTGTGCCATTCCGTAGTACAATAGTTGTAGCAGAAATTTGCAAAAGTTGACACTTTTTTCGGCGTCGACAATAATGAAGATAGAATTTCTTTTCCTTAATGAAATCTTTTCATTAAAAACAGATCTTTGTACAAGGTCAGGATCAATTTTTCGAAAATATGAGTAGTTTGTGCGTGAAAGATAGGCAATTTTGAATTACTTTTTAAGTAATTATTTTCTCAAAAACGGGTCAGTATTTTTTCTGTCATTTTTTCCTCGAATGTAACTAGAAAGACAAGGAAATTGGGGCTGGTCCCATTTTTGGAGAACACTATTTTCGGGAATTTCAAACAACCACAACAAAAGTTAATATTAAAAAAAAGAATTTTGCTTTTATTAGTCTATAAATATTATATTCTGAAACATTTTATGTTGGGTTATTTCTTTTTTAAATATTTGTTCACTGAAGAGACCGATTTTAAGAGATCCTGGCGCTAAATTAAATTTCTTTACATTGTTTTCTAATGGTTTTTACGCTTTCTCACGGAATATATTTTCTTAATCTATAGATTGAGAAAAACTAGGAAAGAGGCAGTTTCATATTCTCTTTCTACAAATTTTTATTATTGATGCCGATTGTGATGAACGTATAAAGTAGTTAAAATTCTCATTGAAAGGATAGATTCAAGGAAGGTTATAGAACTAACAGATACACTTGTTTCATTTAAGAAGTTTTGATCGCTGATTATGGTATTAAAGAATTGGAAGCTCACTTCAATGTAATCAAAGCAAACTTGTATGAAATTAATCTTGTTTTTTTGTTTAACATGCTGCATATTCTGTAACAGTTAGTGTTTTATTTTTAAATGTAAGAAATGACTGCTGCTCCCGTGTACCGAAATGCATTGTACCACAGGCGCAACATTACGTACCATAAGCGCTTTGTTTGAAGTGGATGTTTTCAAGTTATAGCTGAGATGTTGGTAGGGCCAAACCGTAATATTGTATGTGCTGTTGTAGCTC
Source organism: Teleogryllus occipitalis (assembly GCA_011170035.1). NCBI lineage: Eukaryota > Metazoa > Arthropoda > Insecta > Orthoptera > Gryllidae > Teleogryllus > Teleogryllus occipitalis. The sequence continues at coordinate 17,608 of BLKR01010719.1, read as the reverse complement.
CTCTAGCTTAATTAAGTAGATTACATTCGATTCACTCATATTTACTGTGATGCTGCTACTGCGGCCAATTCATTTTTTGTTGAGTAACATGTGTCATCTTCATCGTCGACGACGACGACAACAACAACAACAACAACAACAACAACAACAACAACACAGGATTGAGATTAGTAGCCGCTTTGAAATTCGCATTTCAATGTGAAACTTCTTGTCCTCTGACGAAAAGTGAAGAAAAAGGAGTAATGGAAGCGTATCAAAAGGAGAAATGAGGCAATGATAATCCAACACTAACGACCAAAAATATACCGTACTAATATTTTAAAATCAGTTTTTTGGTATTTGGTTCGTAACGTAACACGATACTTTACTTTTTGCAACCGGAAAATATTTGTCTTCTGTGAGAAACTAATAAAATCAAACAAAGTTTTCAAGCATCTTCAAATGGATGTGACACGAGTGTAAAGATTCTGCGCATTTCTAAGTTGAACTTGGCCGTGCGTGCGAGGAGAGATGCTGGGTCTTGGTTAATGGCCAACTCTGAGCGCCAGTGACCAAACCGGAAGGGAGACCTTGAGAACAAGAGGGAGACCTTGCGGAAAGGAAGAAGCGATGAGATGAAAACGCTGGAACAGTTCGAGCAATGAGACTCGCGTGATACGCGCCCATTAGGAAGTGACTAATTATCCGTTAGATGCAATTAACTACCTCTAATGAACGCATTAATCACCATTTACAAGTGTTCCTTGTGTTATGTAGAGTGGTACGAAATTGTTAGCTTCAAATGAGATGGTACTTATGTCGTTATTTGTCAAGCTCTGCTTACAAAACTATTTCAAAGGTACCCGAACCGAAGCTGAAATTTTGTTGTTGGTTTTAAAAATTATTTTGAACTAAATATAAAACGAGGTTGGGGTTCTGAATTGTCCGATATATGTGCTATATATTCTGTACAAAAGAAAACTTTATTACTTCTTCATAAGAAATTTAATGTTTCACATGAAGATTAATTATATTATACTTAAAATAATTAATAATTTTAAAAATATTTTCTAAAGAAATCTGCACTTCTCTTGATGCATATATTTTCGTATATGAGTGTATTTACATTTAAACGTATGTTTTGTTAGTCGATTCTCTTCCGGGAATCTATAAAACAAAATTAATATGTGAACGTCACTTCGAATGTAAAAAATGGTACTGTTATTAAAAATTCGTAAATGATTTATTTGTCAGAACTGAGCTGCTTAAAGAAAAACACCAAACAAAATTCAAGTAATTCCACCTAACACATCCTTTTTATTTCCTCATGTAATAAATCATCCACATTTAAACCTAATAAATCCTAATAATAAATCCTAAAATGAAATTATCTTTTTTAATATTAATAAGGCTAGGCAGGTCGTACCCATGAACCTGTAAAACAATTTGATATCGGTATTAGATCCATTTTAAATTTTGTGGTGAATAAAGATTTGGAGTACAAAAGTCATGTTTATTCAAACGAAAGAGAACGTAACGTGTACTCCATTCATTAATTTTCTTGTACGATACTTCAGAAACTAGGTGAATGAAACAGACCCCGCGCCCTTGCTCTTTGCAGCAGAGGTGAATGATCCCTGTAGCTTCTCCAGGAGATGCTATCTGCGCTCCATAGGCGGTGCTGCAAGTCGCTACGGGCATCCGGCTGGTCCACCCGTGTCCCAACACGAGTCACTCATTCGCCGCGAAGGGCGCTGCCTTCCCTCGCCGCACCACTTCGCCGCCAGGGGCGCTCGCGAGCCCAATCCGCCGCGCGCGCAGTCTGTCGGCGGTGAGCGTAGCCTGGTGCGTCGGCCGTCAGGCCCAGCCGCGCCACCCGCCGCCAGACGGTCGCCATTTTCCACTGGGAGGGGTTCGGTTCGAGCGATGTCGGTGGCTCCGTCGTGAGAGCAGGTGAGCTGTGCTGCCTCCTGAACGACCAGCGGCCGCAGCTGCGGCGTCCGGGCGGCCGCCGCGACGCGACGCGCACCCTCCGCGCCCCACACTCGCCACGCGCCGGCCAGGCACGAGCGCACGCACGCAGCAGGACGCCGGTTCGAGCACGCCCGCACAGGTAGGAGGGATAGCGCGCGCGCGGCGCATGGGAGGCCGGCTGGCGAGGCGCCCGACGCGACCCGGCCCGGCCCGGCCGGCTGCCATGTGCGGCGCGGGGTGGCACTGGCACTGGCACCGGCGCCGCGCCGTTCCGCGCCGCCGTGACCCACATCGGCGGGTCAAGGTACGCGGCTGCGGAGGCGGGCGCGCTCGCGGCCGCTCACCCCGAGACCGCCCCGCCCCCGCGCGCGCAGACACCGCGCGCGTTATTTCGGTCCAGGGGCCCGCTCAGCCTGCGTCCGCGACCCCAGCGGCGCGCTCGCGCCCGTCGATACCCCCGCGCCGATCTTGCAACGCCGCGCTTTGTTGTCGCGCGCGCGTGCCGCCCCGGCCGCACGTGCTCGGAATGGACGCGCGCGGAGCGACCGCGGGCCCCGCAGCCGCCGCCGTCGCCGCCGCCGGCCGACTCGCTCGCACTCGCCGTGGACGTGCGGGGCGGGAGGATCGATATATTTACGCGCGGCGACGGGGGAGGCGGCGCGGCGCGGCGCGGAGCGGAGCGGAGCAGGCCGCCGACCGCCGGCGACGGCAGCGGGCCGACGCGCTCGCCCCCGCTCCGCACCCCGCCCCGCCGCGCGCCGCTGGACCAGATGGTCGCCGCGCGCCGCCCGTGTTTATGTTCCGGCCGGGAGGCGCCCCGCCCCGCCCCCTCGCGGCCGCCGCCGTGCCGATAGTCGCGCACCGGTATATTTAGCCGGGTTATCGCCGGGTGAAAATAGCCCGCGCGGGGTGTCCGCGCCTGCAGCCGCAAGAGGACGGGTGAAAGGCGAAAGGCGAAACGCGGGCGGGGGCATGAGACAGGACTTGCCGGTTCCGGGAATAGAAGCCGGCACGACGCACGCGAGGCCAGCGCGTGCTATGTTGTTGGCGGCGGCGAGCGACGCGTTCGTGCCGCCGGCGCGTCGCCGCTCCGCCCCCCCGCGCCGGGCGTCTGCCGCGGGTATCCCTTGGCCCCGGCTGCCTGTTGCTGGTGTACCCAGCGGGCGTCAACAGCCTCGAGGCACGCCCGCCGCCGCCGCGTCATCCGCTCGCTTGCCCCCCGGCGAGTTACGAGCGCGCCGTGGAGAGCGACGGCTGCGGGCGGTGCTTTTTCAGGCCGGCGGCTGCAGCGGTGGCGGCGGCGCGGGGGCAGGCACGCCGCCCCGCCGTCGCGTCGGGTGCTTCACACTGCCTTGCGCACGGCGAGCGCCCGCTTCTGAGACCGCCACCGCCGCCGCCGCCGGCCGACCGCATGGCACTTCGCGGAACGGCGCTTCGGGGAGCAAGCGTTCAACTTTCATGACGCTCCGTGCACAGCGCTTTGTCGTGCTCCTGATGTAAATCGTGATGGATAAATGGCGAGGAGTTTTGTCGTGAGGATGTTGTTGATTTCCTCTTGAATGAGCTGAAGCGTCGTTCCTAGAATATGACGTTCGTGGTCGTACCTCGATTTGCTCTCCATCGTTGTGTACAAGTCGATCTCAGTTGAATGTTTCAAATTTCGCAGTTGTGGTCCCCGTTCCAGCAGCTTTCTTCCTTTTCGCTGCAGCACCGTGCTGCTCGTTTCGGAATGTTCGGTATTATGTCGTAATTGGATTCGTGGTTTATTAGTGAACTAATGCTGATTTGCTGAAAAAAAATGCTGAAAAAAATTGATTCTGGGCAAGCTTGTACAAAACAAATGCTAATGCAGAAGTCTTGTTGTAAGTCATGAGAATATGCTTCTGAGATCTTTTTACTTTTTTACAGAAATTTTAAATTTATTTTTATTCGCTGGCCAGTCGTAAGGCTTTACATGTAATGGTTTCAGAAAATATACAACATGTATTCCACAATTTTTATTTGAGGTCAACTCAATTGGGCTCCTGTAATATTTCTATTTGTTAATTTTATGTACAGTTGCTCCCAAAACTATTCGTACACCCGAGATATTCCTGACACCTTCCTTTGAATCCAGTTTTCTTCTCTATTAGAAAACTTGTTTAGGCGCCCATCTCGAGGGTGGAGCACGCTTGTTTTCTTTATTGAACACTCATTATGTCACTGATCGTACTCTTCTTCATTATTAACATTCGAGCAATTTTTCGACAGCTCTTACCTTTCATATGGTGAAATACAACCAGCTGACGTTGTTCGAAAGTACTGTTTCTCCTTCTGCGACTCATGTTACCCCTTAGCAGTGGTTCCCACGATCCAAACACTTCGGTGACCAAAGCAAACAGTCGCTGGCCCCGAATGACCTTCAGCGTTCGACGTCCGTTGATTTCTTAGATTTCTTTCTATATTAAAATGATATTTCACTTCAGTCTCGCTCTATCCGAATAGTTTTGAGGCCCACTGATTTGTATAACTGTTGATTAAAGGGACATTTTACTTCGTAGAGCTACTTTTTAAGAAGTCGTTTTCTTTATTTTCGCGGCTAACCCCGATTTACCTAAATTATGCAAAATTGAAACCTAATAATGATTTGTGTAAAAAATTAGGACGAAAATTCTGTGAATTTGAGGTGTCCGAATTGTTTTGAGAGGGACAGTATTTTGTTTGGTGACAGAAGAATAGCTCACACGGGATAGGAATTATTTTCTGGCCTCATTGAGGTACTGTTTCTTAATGTTTGAAAAGCGTCAGGGTGTTCTTCCTGGTGGAATGGTGGTTACATTTAGGGCTGAAAGAAGGCGTAGAAAGAAGTTGCGGTTTAATTGTTTTGTGAATGATATCAGGGACTGAAGCCAAGATCGCGATCTGGCACACCAGAGGGTATTTGTGATTTTACAAAGAAATTTTGTTTTGAAATGTTTAAAGGCGATTGAGATTAGTGTAGGATGCTGTAAACCATATTGTGGATGCGTAAGATTAAGTATGGGTAAACTATAAAATTTCATCTTGCTACGTGCTGCTCTTTGTTATTTTCGCATTGAAAATTTCGCAGAATATATAATTCAACCTGGGCGTAGTTATTTTTGTCATAAGGATATTCCCTTTGGCCCACGAATCGGCCATGTAACGCGTTTCTTGTGCTACGTCCCTTGTGTACATGTCCATGTTGTCGATCGTAGTCAGATCCGTTGATTCTTGATTGCTGTAGCGTATTATTCTTCACCGCCTTTTGGCATCTTAAGTTCGGCTGTAATAAATATGTAGTCATTAATGACTTCGAGTATTCACGTGAGCATTCATTTTCAAAGTTCTGTTCATTTCATGTACCACTTTGAACAAAACATAAAATACAGACTTTCTGGCACTTGGAGGAGCCACTGAAGGATCACGTTGGCATTATAGTATTATAAACCGTAAAGAATGTGGAATTTTGTCGTGCGGATGTTGATTTCCACCAAATGACGTTGAAGAATGATTCATGGAACATGTTTTACCTTCGTGCCCTACATGAGTGGTTTCGTGTTGTTGTCGATCACAAGCCTTGCAGATAAGCATGAAGTTCCAATTTTTTTCAGTTACGTACAAATACCAAATTTTTCAATTGATTCTATGTGAGCATTCTGTTCTAATGTACTGTTGGTTTCTTTTAAATAATCGCATCCAATAAGACGCAAAATACAGAACTGATATCGGAGAAAACTGGTTTGAAGAATAATCTTGAGCTTTCATGATGCTACGTGTTCTTGTTTGTTATTACCATGATTCATTTCGTGGGGGGGGGGGGGCAAAAATAAAACTTCGGTTTCTTGGCAGGAACCAGGAGTTTGTTGTGAAACGTTGATTTCATCTCCAACGACGAAACAAATGGTTCTTAGAAGGTGTTTCTTTTATTCGGTCGTTCTTCATATACCCGAGTTGTTTCGTATTGGTGGCGATGATTGTACAGGTCAGTTACTCTAGCAAGGAAGTATCAATTTTTTTCAGTTACTGGCCACTCTCTGACAACTTTACTTAATCCGTGACATTCATCTCCAATGACGCGGATTTGAGGAAAGTTGTTTAGTCATTATTGACATTTCGATTAGAGTGAGAATTCGGTTTGAAAGTTCTGTTGTTATCATTTAAAGAACTTCACCTAAGAATCACATACTGCAGAAATACCATATTTATGAAAAGACGTGTTTGCCCCAAAGAAATGATACAGCTTTGACAATTCTGAGCTACTAACTTATACCATGTGTCGGTTTATTGGTGGCTATTTCTGCAAATTATCTTTTTTAAGTGCCCTTCAGAATATGTTGACGCAGCTATCAACATGAAACCAGATTCCATTACAGTTAACGTGTGTAGGTCCAATGAAGTGCGTAAATAATTGACATTACGTGTATCATAGGAACTGACAAAGCCACCTCTTGCATTTTTACGTGGACCTATGACGTGGCGTACTTTTATGGCATCGGGGCAACTATAAATAGTGAAGTACTGATGACGTTATTTTATTTGCCGAAAATGGTTGTGTCAGCTTTATGCTTTTCAATAGCTCACTCTGAAAATCGGCGAATATTGTCTCAACATTCGGACTACAACAAAGATAAAAATTTTAATAATATTTCGCGCTTGTGATTTAGAAGCCAGAGAACTATATTATCCGGTCACATAAATGTGACCACACGTCAAAATCCTGGATAACCACCTTTTGCAGCGCTGACCACTGCCAGACGTGCGGGAAGCTAGTCAATTATGTTCGAGAAGGTACCGATAGGGATGTGGAGCTATGCCGACTTCAGTGCCGTGGCCAGTTGCACTAGGTCCCTCGGTTAGAGATCCATGGTGCAAACAGCCCGATCGAGATGGTCCCACAGATTCTCGATTGGGTTTAATTGGGGGTCTTTTGTGGCAAGGGGAGTACTGTAAACTCTGCCTGGTACTCTTCGAACCTCGCACGTACACTGCGAACTGTATGACACGTTGAGTGAAGTCGTAGGCTTCCGCGGCCAGAGTCATGTAAATGATCTTGGCTGTCCAGGTGACGCCGCACCTTCTATGATCATTTGTATGACACGTTGCATTGTCCTGCTGGTAGTGCTATCTTGCTGAGGAAAAATAATCTGCATTTAGCGGTGGACTGCAGAATATAGCAGCACGATATATGGCCCTAAGATTAATATATTAGGTTACCTAATAAAATTCCCCAGAATCATTATTTATTCGGAATCGCGACACGATTCCTTTTTTGGAGTAAGAGAATAAACAATTTTTTAAAAACAAAATAGCGATTTTCGTGACATAGGTTTGGTTGAATGTAAGCGAATAAACTTCGTGCCGATACCAAAACACTCTGTATACTCTGGAAATTGTTAAAATCACCAAAATCCGTTCCATAAAAGCTTTTAGATCCTGTTAGAGGTATTCAGTTACAATTTCTTCTTAGTTTAACGTACGTTTTCGATTGTACGACATGCAAAAACCTATTTTTCTGAAGATACGTTATTTCCTTTTGACGATAATGTTTACGTACTACGATAATTGACTTCCCGTCTTAGAGAAACTCTCTATTCATGCAACTGTTTCAACTTGTGAATAGTACTTCAAATATTCGCAGATGGTATCTATATATTCTGTTGGTTTTTTTTTTTTTGTCTCAAACTTTGCATCTGTGTTATGAATAGGCACTCTTGAAAGTTCGAAATTACTTTTTTTATATCATCTTAATGCAAATATTACATTCGGAATGATAATGTATTTGACATGTCTGTTTAATAATGCCAAAGATTCGCTGTAATTATGCGCCCGTTGATTACCATTTATTGAGTTGCACGAATTTGGATAAAGAATAGGTAATTGGAAATTCCTAAAATCTATCTCTTGCAACATAAAGGAATGAAAATGCATTATAAGGCAATGAAAAAGAAATGGAATTAACAAATAGGACAGATTATGTTTGTAACATTTTAGTCATTCATAATAAAAAAAATTGTTTAACTAAAATTATTGCGTTGATGTAGTGCAGCATAGCTACTTTCCATTCTCGAAACATAGTTGTTTACCAATACAATACATTATCATGCGACAGATTTCACAATATTCTATGTATTATCCGAAACTTAAACGCAACAGTGTTTCTGCACTGGTTGCCGAGATTGTGCGCGTTGGCGAGCGACAGACCCATCGCCGTCTTGTGTTGTTGCATGGTGCAGCAAGTGCACTGTACCTATGACGTCTGACGAGGTCGCGTGCATTCGGGCCGTGCGCAATACAGCGATGTAGCAAATTGCACCCTAATTCCACATTTTCTCAAATTTGCCAAAACAGTGTACATTTTTCCAGTGCGTATGTATAGCGGTTTGATTTAGCAAAAATGAATCTTCTGATACTTAAAAAACAATAAAAATCGTCGAAAACTGCTGAGCCGTAATTAATTGTTTCTGAGCAAAAATCATAAGAAAGGTTGTTAAGGTAATTGGATAGAAGATGGCACCACTTACGTAGTGTCTCACCTTGTATTTTTAATTGTGATCTCTTAAAAGTTCCTCACAATAATAATGATTTGTGAAAGGTGTCTCGCCTTGTTGGCACGTCCGAAAGTATCTCACATTTACGAATAATATTCCAAATAATATTATTATTCGTAATATTCGAAATTACGTGAAATGCCGAAGGTAGATTTGGACGCTTTTACATCACACGATGTTTGTCTACGAAATTATTCTTGGTGTATGCGTACCACTCTATTTCTCAATTTAATGTGATTGTTTTCCTTGTGAAGTAGGAATAGTCTCGGCAACATTTTTTTAATTCTCTTATACTCCGAAATTATGGTAGACGATCTCTACCGGAACTGAAGACTTCCAACAATTTCTCAAGAACTTAATCCCTTTTCATCGGGCTTCATCTGGAGCTCCCAATCCACACAGATCTCGATCAGAAGAGACCTTACAGAAGCGACACCGTTGCCGTCCGTGCCACACCCACCAATCCTGGCGCTAACGCAGCACCTTCCGCCGTCACTCGCGCTGCCTCCGGCGCCGCCCCCCCCCCATCGGCCCCGCTCCCAGGCCCCCTCTCCGTCTCCCCCCGCTCCCCCGCCGCCTGCTTCCGCTATCGCATCCGTCACCGCCGACCCCATTGCCGCGAACACCGCATTCCACACCGCCACCCGCACCGCCGCCCTCACTACCACCTTCACCATCCCTCACACCACCGCCCTCACCACCGCCCTCACCACCGCCCTCACCACCGCCCTCACCACCGCCCTCACCACCGCCCTCGCCACCGCCCTCACCACCGCCCTCACCACCGCCCTCACCACCGCCCTCACCACCGCCCTCGCCACCGCCCTCGCCACCGCCCTCACCACCGCCCTCACCACCGCCCTCACCACCGCCCTCACCACCGCCCTCACCACCGCCCTCACCACCGCCCTCACCACCGCCCTCACCACCGCCCTCACCACCGCCCTCACCACCGCCCTCACCCCGCCCTCACCACCACCCTTGCCGCCGCCCCCATCGTCCCCCTCACTACTGTCTCCATTGCCGTCCCGTGGATCCCTCGGCTACCCTCCTCGCCGACCGCCTCGCCCTCCTCGCTTACCCACCTCGCCGACATTTGCCCCCGATGCCGCCGCCGCCGGCTTCGCGAATTCACGGAAGCGCCGGGCAGGTAGTGGAACTCCTTTATCGAGCAGCCAGGCGCACGGGACGTACCATTGTCCGCGGCGCGGGAGCGCCGAGCAGCGAACGTCGCATTGTAATGCGCGCGATGAAAGGACGGCTGTGAAGAAAGAGGGCCGTGTTGCCGAGTATTTTTCGCTTGCCTTTGCACTCGAGGGGGAGACAAAGAAACCATCACGTGGAGTTTCAGGGCGTTGTTTGCTCTCTCTTGAAAACGGATCTAATACATTATCGGATATTAAGAGACACTCAAAACTAGTCGATGAGAACTGACAGAAGAGATATTGATATTGTGACCAAACGGACGTTTACACTGCAAATTCCGATGTACCCTCTCCCTCAGAAAAAATGTCGTTCAAAATTCTATCTTCCACACCGCGCCGACAAACTTGGACACCCCTCGGCCTGGGGGAGGGCAGGGGAGGGACGCGTTGACCAATCGCTAGCAGGTAGAACCACAGTTGTCTGTGATTGGTGCAACATCCAAAGGGGCAGAAAGAACACTGTCTCAGGGGGAGGGGACTAGTTCGTTTACGTACGAGACGGAAATATCGTCATATTTCCCTGCCGAAGGAGATAGTTTGCCTGCGCGTACGCCACGACTAAAAAATATTTCTAAGTGGGGTTTTCCGTCCAGAATGATTGTCTATAGACCAGTAAATATTTATAATTTTAACAACAATTATTCTAACTTTTAGTAATCGATTTGTAACTCCTGACAAACTTCTATTTTGAGATATTCATTTCAGGCACAGTTTGCGGAGCATTCCCGGCCGTTCTAACGCATATTTCGAATTTGTTTATAAAATTATAAATTGTTGCAAAATTGTTAATTCGCTGTTTTTGGTTCTGGGACATCGGGAGACTCTCCCCACTTTAGATTTGCAAAATTTGGAAATTGTTTATAAATTTTCAATTGTTGCAAATTTTTTTATTGTCTAATCTGAATGGCATTTAAATGTGATGCAAAATTCCGGAATCCGTTCGGTGCTATTATATCTCGTTCTCGAGATATATGTAATTGTTTATAAGAAATTAACATCTTAGTAGACCCCATTTGTTTGCGCTTAATTCATTCGCGCCAGCAGAATAGCGTGGGATGGGCCTACTGAAAAAACAGTTCTCCAATGCCGCGCTTTTGCCTGCCACATACGCTTAAAATGCACTTGCTTGTAAACAAATTCTGTGGCCAATTTAATTATGCTAAATTTGTATTTTTACGGTGAGTATGAGCATAACTTTTATTTGTTTTTTATATTCTCTTTTAAGTCCTACAATTTGCAAGTCGATATATTTATCAAATATGAAAGAAATTGATTAGAAAAAAAATTTTCAAGGTGCATTACGCCCAAACAATTGTTTCTGTTTTTCTATCAAAGGGATGTTGAGCAACGAATAACTGTATTATTAATTTTTTTAAGTCCCCTGTTAACACCGAGAGTCAGAAACTATTTGTTCCTCTTGTTTAACCATTACCATTAAAAAATAGGGAAACATATTGCTTAGCTGTTTGCTATAAACTGCACTGGATTGGATGAATGTAGTGTTAAGGTTTTCAAATACAGAAATATTCAATTTTGTGTTTTGAAACATCACATGAGTAGAATCACACATCACAATATTTACACAAGTATAGAAATTTCTAAATAAACGTATATAAACTTTAAGTTAATATTTTCAATTCAATTTATCATTCCTTTCTAAAACTGTTAATTTGATGATTTCATTGTATCATATTCAAATCAGAGCTTTATGTGCTAAATTTACGCATTGTTAATACATATTTTTAAACAACATTAATATATTTAATATACATTTAAAATGTTTTTAGATTGGCGAACGTTTAAATGAAATTTCATGAATTCCTAAATGCTTGAAAATAAATACTTGTAAAATTAAATTATTGTAGCGTGTAAAAATATAACAAACTCACGCATTTGGTAAAACGAGTTGATATTACTAAAAGAAAGTAAAACAGATGTTATAGCAATTCAAAGAGATTTAGCGTTTGTTTACAGTTTAGTAAATATCAATGCACTAGCATTTCCCAGTGAAAATACATAGAACGAACTTGGTGGTCAAGTGATAGGACCTTCCCAACACAGACTACATTTCAGTATCGTCAGAGTTCGAAGGTGGTTTGTTGGCCGCCATTCTACGAATCTATCAAAACCTTGAATTTTGCACGACCGTCTGTACAGGGAGAACGTAGACGTTTATTAAACGGCAACGGGCCATTCGAGGTATCTAATGTGCACTCTTTGAAAACGTTTAACCATTATAAACTATCCCTAAGAAAAATATCAAATAAACAATGTTAAACGTCACCAGCTTAACATTGCCTTTACTATTTGAATGTTTTCAACATCCCCAAAACCAACAGAAAACCCATGTTTTTACAGGTTATTATACAACCAATTCAATAAATATAAGCATTTATTCACGTTATTATTTTTAAAAAACTGAAATATCTACGATGTTATTTGATTCATGTCTTCATCGAAGATCTGAGATTAAAAAAACTGATAAGCAGAGAAAATTAAAGTAATTTTGAGTGATTGATGAAGTTGAATGATCAAACGAAAAACAATGTTTCTTGCTTCATATAATGCTATCGTGTTTAACAGACATGTAATTACATGTGATACCTATATTTAAACATCCAAACTAATGAAAATTTTCAAAAATAAAATCATCAATAAAACGTTGATCCATCAGTAAGGATTATATTATTAAATACTTTTTTGAGATTCATGTGCTCCTGTGTGAATAACGTAGTAAACGTGATTCATATGATCCAGTTTCTCAGAATAATACAAAATCTGCTAGACACATACACTAAACATAATAGTTGTCAAATAGTTATTTACGACATGAGTATCCTAAGATATCTTATTACAATACGAAATTGGAGAATTATCAAACAAGACTCTTTAGCTGAAATTGTTAACCAATTGAATATTGTAATATAATGTTACCATTTGAATATCATAGAAAGTAAGACGCAATTTGTCAAAATTCACGTGAACTATAATGTTTCTTTAAATTTTACTCCTTATCCTGCGAAAGATGTGTGACAGTACTTATGTTAACAGTTATACTGCCATGGGTTTAATTAATTAGTTTTCAGTACGCAAATTATTGTTTTTGGTTTTAAAGAAGCATGGATATACAGAGAATCGGGGAAGGAAACGTCGAAAGTTTGAAAAAAGCTGTTTAAACAATTTTAATCATACTTTGTCTAATAAACTACATAGATATTTTGAATGGCTGAGCTGCAATAAATGCGCAAATGTTGGTTTCAAAATATGATTTCTACGCAAAACTTTGCATTCTAGAATCATGTAAACAGACCAGAAACATGTAACATGTTTATTATTAACAATATAAATTAATATATAAGTTCAGAAAAAAATTAACCGAGAAATAAAAAAGCAGTTGAACTGTGAAAATTGGGTGCTTTTTTATTTCTGGGTTAATTTTTCTTCTGATCAAATGTATTCATTTATTTTGTTAATCATAAACAATTTAGATATTAATGAAGTGTTTATATGCTTCTACAACGCAAATAGTTGCCTAGAAAACATATATCCGAACCAACTTTTGAATGTTTATTGCGGCTTTGCCATTTGGAATATCCGTGTAGTTTATTAGACAAAATAAGCTTAAAATTGTCTTAACAGCTATTTTTCGAAGATTCGACATTTCTTCCACGAATATCCTGTATATAAAAGGCTTGATTTCTGTTGGTACGCGACGGAACGGCGTTCCGGTTCTTTGGAAATAATTATGAAATTATATTATATATAAATAGCTATTGCTATTATATTAATAATTAATTTGAGGCGCGTTTCTGGGCCTAAGATTTTAAAAATAAAGGATATATGTATCATAATAACTCTTATGACGACACTGTTCTCAGTTACGTCAAGTTTTAATTCAGAGAATCAAAGTGAATGGTCTAAGTTTACTCACCTAAATAAAGTTTATCTTACTATACATACTATTTAGAAAGTGTTTTATGTTCAAAACAAGTGTTGCCTCAACAGCATATATATTTTCACGTATTATTCGTAATTGCTATGCAATATTCAATACGGACTATGTGAACCTGCAAAAAAGAAACAAAAAAAAAAGACCTACTGCAGCAGAAAATATTTTCTACCCGTCGGGATTCGAACTCGGGTCTTTAAAGTTAACTCACCTGACACGGTTCCCCCTCACCACCAGGTTACCTCCTTTCCGATGCGAAAAGAAAGTGAAGCATTTGCAGTTTAAAAAAACAGGGTGTTCAATTTATCTTAATACAAGATCTATTTTTAAAAAGAGATTTCATTAAACAAAAATCTCTAGCGTTCATTTTTTCGGCAATGTTATAAAGATCAGTCGGGGCTAATATTATACAGTAGAAAATTGGGGTTAATGTATTACACTTTAAGAGTTGTTATTTATTTATGTCCAAAATTAACAAGAAAATGACAAATGATAGGAAATAGATTCTATTATAATGACCATATAGCAAACACTCAGAATGTAACAATATTTGGGAGGAAAAAAATCAAAACTAAAATGCCTAATTTTTCCAGTCAAAAACTTTACCACCGTGATATAAATCTTTTGATGTTACTTCGTTATTTTTTGTGACACGATATTTTTGAAAATAGGTTATCATTAAGAAAGAATTAATATTCTTTTCTGCGTTAAAATAATGCAATAATATTAATCGTGTCATGATATATACAGCCTCAAATTTGTGGAGCTAATATGATACAACTTAAGAGACTAATGTAATACGGGTGTCGGGGCTATTTTGATACACTAAAAATTAACACGCAGACAACTGGAAGGGATTTTTTTATGTTTAATATTACATCAAAGGCGCTAAAATTCCGATTTGATGTTGATAAACTCTCCAAGTGTTTATCTGAGAAAGAAAGAGCAGGCGACAATTTATATAGATTTCCTCGTTCTCCTCGCTACCCAGTACATGGTGATTCACTTATGATTATCAATTGACGGGAGCTTCTACCGTTTCAGTGCAGTTACTGATTTTTCACTGGAATCACAAGGAATCAGGCCTACAATAGGAGCTAACACCATCCCTTCAACCCCAGATATCAACTGTTCTCATCCAGTACTTTTGAGATAAAACTGTTGGAAAAAAATTTTAGAAAACAGTAGCACTCCAAAGAATAATGAAGCGGTTAGACCCAATAGCAGCAATCATTACTAGTGAAGAGTGGATCATTACTAGGAGAGAGAGGAGTGTTTAATTTACATTAATTTAATATTTATTTTTAAAAAGAGATTTAATGAAACAAAAATCTCTAGCGTTAGTATTTGTTTTCGACAATGTTAATAGGTATTTGTTTGCAATTTTCGAAAATTCAGATCGTTCGCCCAAAATTGAACGTACGCCACCTTTAAACATCTTGTGCTTCGAGGAATAGATTTACAGAAAAATGGGAGCTCTTTTTGAGAAAATTATGTAAATATGATGGGGTTTGGTGTAAAGTACCTTCAAAATTAAAAGATTCGTTTCAAATTCGAAGATTCGTAATATTAGCCAGATCGTTCAAGGAATATCCATTTTGGTGAAAATCGTGTTTACTTTAGGCTCTAGAATTAATCACACGAAGACGGATTCACAAAGAGGTTTTTTGGAAAATCACTTTTTCGGGTTCAAAAAACAAGCGTTTTGACAGCCTTGTGTATAGAAAATAAAAGAACAATACCAATAATCCACTTTTTTCGAACTAGCTACTTACAAAACGTGTTTTCTGTGAAAATTTCGACACTTCCTCCTACGGCATTACGTAACTCTTTACACGTGGAGGTAAAAATACTCCAGAGTTACTGGGATTTGAACTCGGATCCCTGTAGTCTGTAGGTCTGGCTCGACCGCACTGAGCTATCACCGGTATTTCTCAAAACGCTGTCCAAGCACACTTATTACGTTAAGAATAGTTACGTGCTATTCATTGCACTTAGATTTTTTATTAGAGAAATGTTCTACATGTGTCAAAGATATCAAATTCACAAAAATAATGCAACCGCATAAAACCCACGCAACTACATAGCTCATTTTACTAAGAAATATTTTCAACCAGAAGCCGTGGTCTTTAGAACCCTCTGTGGACGTCGTTCCTGGTCTTATCTTTCGGCGACTACGGCCAAGGTTGAATTACGTCACAGATGAAAGTTGCGATAACGCTAGAGCTCAACACGGGCGCGCGTGCAGACGTTCTGAAGCCAGAATCGCAATAGTGGCATATTTATACGTGATTCTTAAAGACATTAACACACTAAAATAAATAGTGGCGCCTCAAAACACATACTTTATGTGATATTTATAATGAATACGAATGATTATAACTATACAATTAACCGCAAAATTGTTTCTACCCGCAAAAATTATTCGCCGTGGATGAGATTCGATCTTACGTGCCTAAGCTTCGCCAACAGCGCGCTTACGTGCTATACCACCGAAACTCTTATAACTTTTGTCTCTCACAAAGATGATTTTAAACTGTCATGTATCACAGATTTGACTAAAAAAGAACGTGCGGCGTTTAGATGCTTGTGTTAACTACAGACGGACAAACAGACGTTTTGTCGTAAATAGATTTTTTAGTAACAAGGACTTACAAAACATGGATTCTGTCTACAAACGTATTGAAGTAATTCACTATATACAAGAATAACATTTATCTACTTTTGTCGTGACCAGTGATCGGAATTTAGAGGTTTTTGTCGAAAAATCCCTGTCTCCCGGCGCATGATTACAATACCTTTTCTTCTTACTACATAGTTACCAGAAAGGAAGAAAAAATGGTTTTTCATTGTTTCTATTCAACAAAAGTTTTCAATCAATTCCAAAGGTGAAATAATCAGTAAATATTAAAAAGAGATTTATTAACAATATGAAATGAAATACAATAAGAAAGGAATCTTCTGTTCTTTACTATGTATTCTTAACAAATCTATAGGAAAATCATAATAAAGGCATTATTTCAACAACATTCGAAAATTGTTGTTGAGAATCTATGGGGAAACTGTTAATGCCGGGTCCTGGTAATGTAAAAAGTGTTAACTAATGTTGTGAAATGTAGAAAAAAATCCTTTAACTCGTGTTGCCCGAAACCAATGTTTTGTGGGTCGTTGATACAGAAAAATCGAACGTCGGCGAAAAACCTGTATGCACTTAGTGTGTCTGTTGATGTGTCTGTTCTTGTGCCTGTTCTTCTGTCTGTAATTTTCAAAAAAAATTATATGACCTTATTGAAAGAATTATTTATGGACAACAAATTTCATTTGAAAGAAAAATCTGTGTTCAATTTTAGAGTTGTAGGAAAACGCCGAAAAATTCAAACTTTTCCAATTTTCGAAAATTCAGAGTTTACAGTGGACATAGAATGTATGTCGCCTTATAGGTGTATTTTAGATTTCATTCTTAGAAGAAATTTAAAGAAAAATTGGGGTCAGCTACTTTTATGTGATATTTATAATGAATACGAATGATTATAACTATACAATTAACCGCAAAATTGTTTCTACCCACAAAAATAATTCGCCGTGGATGAGATTCGATCTTACGTGCCTAAGCTTCTTCAACAGTGCGCTTACCTGCTATGCCACAGAAACTCTCATAACTTTTGTCCCTTACAAAGATGATTTTAAACTTTCATGTATCACAGATTTGACTAAAAAAGAACGTGCAGCGTTGAGATGCTTGTGTTAACTACAGACGGACAGACAGACGCCAACATGAGATCTAAAAATTCATCATCATCATTTCATTCATCAATTCATCAAATCATTCTCTTAAACGTTCTTGAGATTATGAAAAAAAATAATAAAAACCGATGACGCTGCTTTTGAGAACATTTTGAAAATATCTCTGGGGCTTTATGTAAAGTACCTCCCAAAATTAAAATATCGGTTTC